>VMBQ01003938.1:44101-92158 GCA_007657795.1 Dreissena rostriformis
TGTCGTTTCGGCCAAATTTGTTTCACAGTAATGTAATCAAAAACAGTAAAAGTAAAGGCGCGTAATAGAAAGATGATATTATGCATCAAAAAGTTTAATCGCCAACAAGTTTTGATAAACTTGCAGGAACTTGTTTACAATTTGGAAAAGTTACGATTTTCAAAAACTTTCATAGATTCAAAAAAGAATGTAAAAATTATGTTTAAACGAGCGTAATAACACTCCTGGCCAAGAATGAATGTTTCGAATATTGGTTCTTTAATGGATAATCATTGCTGATCGGTAGAGTAAAAAACACGTTTGTAACGCTTTTCCTTATGGAGGCTAATCATTGTCAAAAATCCTGCCTTGTCAACATGACAATTTATACTTTGATCGCACTGAATAGATTTGTTTAAATATAAAATGTTGTTTGTAATCGGTCTTTTGATTATCTCAGTTTTACAAGTTCAATTTTCACTTTTAACTTTGAAGTTGATATCTTTCAAATTAGTTTAACTGCAATTCGCTTTTGTAACTTTCAAAACTAAATTCGCCACAGTACACCTTACCGTTGGTGAAATGAAACTGCATCAGCTATCACTCTCAGATTGACAACTTCACTCTTGACTTTACAAACATACGCGATTTACAAAAGTAGACGATTTTGCAACTTCCATATATGGCAATTTTTACGGAAATAGCCGAGGATAATGGAAAGCGAATTCCACTTTTTATTAGTATGCCCCCTATATAAAGAAATTAGACAACAATACCTAAAACCATACTATCGTCATTGGCCAACATTGAACAAATTCAAAATTCTAATGTCATCAAAATCAACAAAGGTATTAAATAACCTATCAAAATATGTTTATTTTGCCCTAAAACAAAGGTCAAATGTAACGTAATATAAAATATATGCTGTTAACGCCTTCAATTTTGTATGTTTATTAGAACAGATGTAGTAATAAGTTAACCGTATTAACTATGATTATTGTTTCCATTTGCATAATGTATATATATTTGGATAATGCAATTATCATTGTATTATTGTTGATTCTATTCTTTGAATTATTTTGACATGCCTTTTTTCTCTTTTGTTTTACCTAACTATTCGTATTCTACGTTTTGTGTTGTACTTCTCAAATACATGTACCATGTCTTTGCTTTATCACAAACACATACCGTGTATAGGCTATAAATTTGCAATATGCTGTTTTATGCCTAATAAATGTTTTGTTATGTTATGTTATTTCCTGATGAGAAAATTGGCAGCTATTTATAAGAAAAATGAATGTTAATGGAATATCTCAATGTTGTCATCGTTCTGGTAAAAAGGCACAAAACGGGATTATCAGATCGTGTATCACTAATTATCTCTCATACGAGCGGTATAAATATATTCAAACATTCGTTTTATATCGGAGATAAAAGTTAAACTGTCAGATTGACTGACACTTCCGAGAAATAAACAAGCCTTCGATAGAATGCCAATTATTGACAAAATGGGCAATTTTCCCACTCAAGTATTCTATTCAGATAGGATGGAATGAGTTGAAAGTAACCGATAATTGAAAGCGGCGTTACAGTTATTTTCGAGGAATTTAATCGTCTGCCTGAAAGTGCGAGGACATAAAGGCTTTGGCTAATTGTATCACGAAAGGAAACTCATTGCCTATGAATGCGAACGGGAATCGTATCTAAATTATTACAAATAGTTTTACCTGTGGACATCAGGTCTCTTCAACATTAAGTACACATGCGGCTAAATTTATAAAGATAAAATACACGTGGTATGCACCTTATGTTAGCTCAAGCCTAAATGCTTGATGTATTTTGGTGTGTTTTGTTTTGCTATAAGTGAATTTTTCACACAAACATGAGACTTAATAAACAAAGTTCACGCTTTAGGTAAAAAACCCAACACACGACAATCATCGTTCTGTACGCAATTAAACGACCTTCAGGCGATCTAAATCCCGTATAATTCAAACACAACAGCAATGACAAGAAAATTGATATATGGCATTGTGTGTTGATAATAATGTCATCGTCTATTTTGTTTCGCTTAAAACGCAAAGGTAAAAGGGAGTTCAATAGTATAATGCTTAAGATCAACATACACACGCATCAATTCCCCTTAATTTCTCTTCAGTTTCATATTATTTTACAGCCCATAAAACGCGGCCGCGTCTTCAAACACACTATTTAGATCGCTAGAACAGATATAATGCGTCTCTTTCTGGTAATGGAAGTCGCTATACTGGCGCAAACAAAAGTCTCCGAGCGGCGACGTTTTCGGTCAGATAAATGGCTTTTTTGCAATTATTCCAGAACTGCGACAATTAGCTTTTCCTTGTAAGAGATATCTCGGTAAATAACTTTAGCAGGGCATTTAAAGGGACTTGTTCACAGGTTTTTGTATTAACATTTCGTAACAATCCCATATTAGAATTTTAGCTAACAAATCTATGTTCTGAATAGTCTTAGCTATTTACATTAGATACAAAAATAGAATGAAAAGTATTGCCTTCCCCGGGATTCACATCGGACCCTCTGGAAGAAAAAGCTAGCGCGCAACCACTGCTTATTCATGCTTTAATTATTCTTATCAAATTATAAACGCTATATAAGCAATACGCGTATTTTCCAAGTAATCGAGGAAAAGCGTTACAAACGTTGTTTTTTTTACTCCACCGATCTCGAATGATGATTATCCATTAATGAACCAATACCTAAAACCATTTTTTTTTCTAAGCAAGGATTGTTATAACGCTTGTTTGAACATAATGTATACATTCTTTTTTTGAATCTTTGATAGCTTTTACAAAAATCGTAACTTCTCCAAACTTTGAACATGTTCCTTTAAGCTTAACCACACTTGTTGGCGATTTGTGATACATAATTTCATCTTTCTATATTTTGTTTCATGAATTTATTTCATATTTTAACAATTTGGAAAACATGGTACATAAAGCATATATTACACATAAAATAAGTTGTACCTGCTTATGGCATAAGCAATAGCAAACATATAATTTAAAATAGCATCACAGTTGATAAATCAAGCATACAGAGACAGGTTTATAAAATTCAATAAATTATGTAACTTATTATTATTCTTCAATAAGCATGTTCAATGACAGAAACCTTCGAAATACGTATCTAATATTCTTTTTTTTAATGTAAAAGTTGACTTTGCAAATAACATCGAATACCGAATGTAGCAAAAATTATCGAAATCTGAGCGTTGAATACTCGAGTTTCTGGTCTGTGTGAAAATTAGGATCGGTCGTATAAGTCGAAAAAACAAACAACTTGTTAACACCTTAATAGCAAGGGCAGGGTTATCACATGCACGCATCGTTCTGTATACATGTCGTTAACCTGTTTTTTAACATTCAATAATCAAAGCGTTTTGTTCTTATGTTGTAAACCGAATATGTCGGAATTTTTTGCAAAGGTAACTTAACTCTCCTAATTAGTCTCATTCCGTTAACAGATTTTTCGCGGGGAATTATAGGTGAACATTTTGTTGTTAAGATATTATCTGTAATATAATGGAACACACGACTTTTACACCCGCTCAAATATACAAAAATACATCTTTTGTGAAACAGACACTGCAGACAGGTTTGAATTTTGTCACCGGATGCTGTAAACCGGTCTAGAGTCGCAAAATCTCTCGTTAGAAACTATCATCTGGGTCCCTCCTTGAAAGACTTTGCGAGTAGCGTGATTTGATTTACTGCTTCATAAGATTTGAAGAAAACATTTTAAATGACTTGGGCACTTCCTTAAAGGTCACAGTAAGATTTCACTTTAATTAGCCTTCTTCGCTATCTTGACTTCGTCCGCAGAATCCACGTGGACGGGGAGTTATTAAATATGTCATTTAAACTTAAAAAGGTCACTTTACTTTACTTTCGCTCAATTTGAAAGATGAAGAAATGTTACAAATGCGTAGCAGTTACGACACACACACTTTTTGACTTGACGCTTTTGCCTTTGGTCATATAGCAGATTGTCTTAATAATTTGATGGACATTGTTAATCCCCTTAATTAACCAGTTTATATACTTCCGTAATCGATTTCGAGCAAAAAACTGTGTGATATTTATACATTAAAATGGTAAAAAACATAAAACCAACAACCAAAATGTCTAAGTTCGGCATCGGTTCACGGTCGGTTAACACAAACGTTTATAAGATACCGACCCTGTTGATGCTTGAAAATACAGCATAGTGGTCTCCCTTCTTTGGTTTCATTGTATAAAATGGGAGACAACTGCGAGGAAATCCATAGTGGTCTCCCTTCCTTAGTTGAATTTTCTGAAATGAGAGAATACAGCATAGTGGTCTCCCTTCTTTGGTTTCATTGTACACAATGGAAGAAAACTGCGAGGAAATTCAATAGTGGTCTCCCTTCCTTAGTTGGATTTAATAAAATGGGAGAATACAGCATAGTGGTCTCCACTCTTTTGTTGGATTGTGTGAATTGGGAGACAACTGCGAGGAGATTCAATAGTGGTCTCCCTCCCTTGTTTGGATTTTATAAAATGGGAGAATACAGCATAGTGGTCTCCCTTCTTTGGTTGGATTGTATGAAATGCGAGACAACTGCGAGGAGATTCAATAGTGTCTCAATGGCTCAGTTTTAGATCAATGTCAGTAGTTTGTTAACAACGTTTAATACGAAAGGTGCAGTAGAGCGTATCTTTCAAGTTAAAAGTAACACATTTTGATTCGTGTACGTTATGGGCAGACGTTTTAGCAAA
Source organism: Dreissena rostriformis (assembly GCA_007657795.1). Classification (NCBI taxonomy): domain Eukaryota; kingdom Metazoa; phylum Mollusca; class Bivalvia; order Myida; family Dreissenidae; genus Dreissena; species Dreissena rostriformis. Next base: position 48,862 of record VMBQ01003938.1, read on the forward strand.
AGTTCATGTTTGTACATAATATATGTGAGTCACAACAAATGGTGCGACATTAATTTTCGTCAAGCTGCGCTCATAATTATTTTACTTTAATATTAACACACGATGTAGACATTTAGACATTTTAATCCACACCATTCCCCATAAATGATGATGCTAAAATATCGTCAGTAAGGTCATACCGGAAAGACCAACACGACGGAACACATTCATACACTTTTAACAACAGAAAAAACACCAAAGTAACCCCCGCACTCGCTACTTACCTGATAATCGTGGTGTGGTTGATAATTGATGCCCTGCGTAAAGTAATTAATGCCCTGTGTAAAGTATCTCCCCTTACGCTATATATTTATTCTCGGGGAGCATGAGGCATAAAGTGTTACGAATCTGTAGATACTCTGGCAATTAAACTTTCCGGTTGTCGCGTACCACTTCCGGTTTCAACACCAAATAAAGAGAAAGTTGTTATTTATTCAAGCTGGCTTAAGAACGTAGCTGGTTATTAACAATTCAGTATCTGATAAAGTATATTATTTTAACAGGACTGATTTACTGAATTTCGTTTCTTTAAAATTAAATGTCTTAAAATTACGTATCATTCAATACTCAAGTATATAAAACATATTTCCCCTGCCAAAGAAATCAAAATTAAATAGAACAAGAGGACCTCGGTGCCTGGCACTATTTCAAAATGAGACGCACTCTGAGTAAAGGAAGTTTTATGTATGTGCGTTAAATGTCGTCCCAGATTAGCCTGTGCAGACCGCATAGGCTAATCAGGGACGACAATTTCTCGCCTTAACTGGATTTTTGCTAAGAAGAGACTTAACAAAAATCATAAAAGCGAAAAGTGTAGTCCCTGATTAGCCTGTGCGGACTGCTCAGGCATCTGGGACGACACTTGACGCACATTCTCAAACTTGTTATAGCTGTGATTAGATGGACATTAAGTATGTTCACAATTACGCTTGAATTTTAACATGCATGATCAACAAAAAATTATAAGGTTCAGACTTCACCAATTATCACGTATTTGGTGATTGTTGACGTCAATTTTCCAATTTATTCCGATGTTTGAACGGCGCTGAAAAGGTTACAAATGCGTACACCGGAAGTCGCGATAAGATTGATTCATGTTGTCAGATAATGGGAACACCTTTTGCAAAGGTTTTAAAAATATTGTTAAAATAAAAAGTTCTGATGTTTATTGAAAAGTGTAAAAATAAGCAATATTTTTTTTTAATTTGAACAATATTTCACTTCGTGGCATTTCATTCAAAAGTATAGGCACATATATTCATGGCCAAGATGGCAGCCGACCATGCCTGTCAAAACCGTTGTGTCAATTCTAATGTAAAACGTTTGATTGACAAGTCATCCTATTTTATAACAAACATCCTTTTAAAAAGGTATTTGCACTGTCGTTGCAACAATATTTTGGACTATAATTGAAAAGAGGTTGTCATATTGAAAATTGAGATCAAACATTGAATAATTTAAATGTAACAAAAACGTATTTTTTGCGCATGCGTATCCAAAATATCCTGTCAAATTGGGCATTTACATGGTTTAAACTTCAAACTCAAAAGGTTTCTTCTGTTATTTTGGATTTTTGTCATGTCAACATCAACGTCTTTTTAAAGCGTTGTACAACCAGTGAACAAAGTAAAATATAAAAGTTATATCCGACGTCTATCCAGATAATATATTATATAATTAATTCGGATTTCATCTTTATTATAATAATGTAACGCTGGCCAAAATACAAAGTAGTAAAATACATGTGTTTGTTAAGGTAGTACACAATTATGCCTCTACACATTTTTTTTACTTGTCCACAGTTACGTACTTAGCTGTTATCCTGACAATGAAAATTTTGTTTAATTGGGCTGTCAAATTAAAACAGTGTTTTATGGTCCTTAACGAGAGCTGAACATTTAAATCCCACTCGCCTGTCAGAGAAGGAATATTTACAGACAACTTGACGCAACCCGGAGAGCTATGTGTGTGCGTGATTTGTGCGGTCGGTGCGCGTTATCACAATATTGTACACAATTGGCACGTGACTAAACATATAAAAGCGCTGAAGATATTTCAGCTGTACAGTTACGGTTGTCATATGTAGTAGGTCATTGTGCTAGTGTTAAATACAATTTAACACGAAGAAGCGTTTTGACGATGCCAGTCAATTAAATTGGAGTGATTTACAGTCTAATTCATGAAATAGGACTAAAAATATAACTTAATTAATGGACACTTATGAGACCGTGTTGACATTGTTTCCGTGTTGCATGGTGATTTTATTGTACTCCGCTTCAAGCACAAGTCTTATACCAAGTATAACTAAAAGCTCTCTTTCAGGAAATAGTAAGTGCAGTCTGGCCTTAAGATATAAAGTCATTTACGTCCATGAAAGTAAGTCAACCCAGACTTAAGTTATTCGATGCAATTTATTGTCCAGCAAGGAACTCACCATGTATAATGAAATATATTCTTTATTATTTATTGTAATTATAGCACTGAGCAAATTTCACTTACAATGTGTTAAAAGGTTAAACTTCAAGTTGGCACTAGAGTTTCAAAAATTCCGTATGTAGTTAACTATCAATGGAAGGTCTCCTTTCTCCACAGAAAATCTGAGGTAAACATACTTTTCCAATGACACATTGTGTCATACACATGACACAGTGTATCATACAAACGACACAGTGCGCTTGCAGCAACAAAAATTGTACCCGACACAGTATTCTAAGTGCCTTTTTAACAGGTGCTCAAATAGAACGTTCTTAAGTATAGACAATTTGTACCGTTAAAACAACTTTAAAATGTGCAAAAAAACATAAACCAACATAATAATACCTCAAAGGAACTTTTTCTGTCACGAATTGAATAAATTTCTGAACTTTAACAGTTAATTCAAATACAAAATGATGCTCAAGGACTTTAAAGATCGGCTTGACATAAGTTGCTTAGCAACGGGCACGGTAAAAATCATGAAGGCTGCCGTCGATTTGTAAGAAAAAAGTGTGACAATTCAAATTAAAAAAGCAATGGATGTAAACAATTCTAACAGTTAACAATTGGCAGAAATGTGCATAGTAGGACTGACTAATATTTGACAACTGCTACTTATTTTGTATGAATTCTTAAATAAGGACATTAACTTTAAGAAACAAATGTCTATCTTCAAACCGGAAGTAGGAACATTCTGACAATAACAATGGAGTAAAAATCAAAGGTAAAATGGAAAACTAATTCTAGCCTAAACATGTGATATATGTGGCTGGTCTGTAATATGTAATTGGTCAGCACTATTAATTATATGGCCAGGCTAGGAAAAGCAACATAAATGAATGAACAATGAAAACAATTATGCTGTTGACAAGGAAATTCAGGTAATTAGTTTCAATGTTAATTGTGATTCACATTTAAATGATGTACTATGCACTGGGTTGTTACAATATCATTACCACCAATGCACTGGCAACGACGTCATATAAGTTATTTCATTCATTTTGCGCATTAGTAACTACCAACCACCATGCAAGATCTACATTTTACAACATTATTGTAAATAGCTATCCCATAAGTATTGTCTTACAGAGCTCCAGATAAGGGTCGTATTTTCGTAATTAAGAACTATTTTCAAGTCCGTTACGTATTTATTCTTAAATCTGGTCGTACCATTAAGAATTACAAAATCAAGTTACGAATATTATATTTACATTGGTTCGTATCGATTTTTATTGAGTTCTTTTCGCGTATTAAAGACCTTTTCGGTACTTTTATAGAATGGTTATCGGGTTTGTTTAAAGACGAGCATTTTTTCCGATAAAAGCGGCGTGTACTGTCTATCTGTCCATGCGCACGCGCAGCAAACACTTCCGAGTAAATATGTCATCAGTTTTTACATTTGAACTAAAACACATTCTGCAACTCAGATCGTTGTAATCGAGGACATTAACAGTTTGTTCCTGATCAAATTTACGCTTAATAGTTGATTGATTTATATATCTTTGTGGCCAGTTTATTGACATAATTTTTATGTAGCATGATTCTGAGTTGTCATATAGTTTTGCGACGATTTACAGACGTTTTGCGCCCAAGTATTTTCGCAACCTTGTTATTTCGCCCCAAAGACGTTTCCGCCCTCGTCGTTTCGCCCCAAATTTTAATTTGAATAGGAGGATATTTATCACGTCAATGACTTAACTTATAGTCAAGAGTAGTAACAAAAAAACAAAAAAGACATTATTGTCTGATCTCTCTATTAATTTATTTGACATCGAATAACGTAAAATAACAGTGTAAAATACATGAAATTAACAAATGAACACATACGATCTTTCAGAAGATTAGTAACACCAAACGACAATGAAAGCATTCTTTATTTTTATATTTTATGAAGTACATAAACAGAACAGCTTACAAGCAACATGAAGAAAAGTCCTTAGATTCCATTTATTTATTTATCATAAAATAACGTAAAATAACAGTGTAAAACAACTTGATGAAAGATCTTTCAGTATTTAAGTTACATAAAACGGCAATGAAAGCCTTCTTTATTTATATTTTATGAAGTTCATAAACAGAACAGCGTACAAGCAACACGAAGAAAAGTCCGAAAAGACAAACATCAATTGTAGTGCATTTTTATTACACATTTTATTCAAATCCAATGAATGAACAAAATACACAACACAATACATTGTTCCGCTAATTGGGGGCGAAACGACGAGGTGCGAAACGACTAGGGTGGAAACATCTTGGGCGCGAAACACCGAGGACCTTTTGCGACCGTAAAATAGTTGTCAATGCAATTTTCGTAATACCGATCAAGTGTTGTGTGCTTTTAAAAGTTATTCTGTCTCATTATGTTATTGATATCCCACATGTGTCCTGTTTTTTTGGATACTTCATTTATTCCTAACAATATAAATGTGAAAGTAAAATAGTAAATAGACACTGTTGAACTCGTATAAATAAAGTTGCATGTATGTTTATTTAATTTTTGTGCATGATAATACCCATTTTTATATATTTTTAGGTCATTTAGAAAAGTTAAGAATTATTTTCCAAAACTTAGTTGTAACGTAAAGAATAAAATTTCAGAGTTAAGAATTATTTTTGAAAATCTGGTAGTAACGTTAAGAATTTCACAAAACCTTATCTGGAGCTCTGTCTTATATGATGAAAAAGATGGAAATAAAATAATAAATTAATAAATATAATATTTGTGTACGCTGAAATAAACATTTTTATCTAGCTCTTTAACAGCCATAACTGCTAATGTATACGAGCGTTTTTGCGAGATTTATTACAGTCGTCCAATCTTAAGTAACAATTAGCAACTACCGCCCAGGCGTTCGAATGACAAATACTCTTGTCGGGAGTAATACAGATATTAATGATAGGATTTCAGTTGTATGGTATGTGTGTGTGTGTGTGATTGTATACAAGCAGTTCATACCTGTACAGTTGTATGATAATATCGCATTGTCATGATATACAGTACATAAAGAACGCTGACTCTCATACAGGTGGTATTTGTGATGGACGCAGCGGCGGCATTTTAATATATTATTTTTATTATCATTATTATTATTATTTGTATTTGTATTATGATTATTCGTCATTACTATTATTAAAAAATACAAGATTTGGGGATGTAAGAAGGTATTGTTCAATAAAAGTATTTGTCCACAACGTCATAGCCGCTGTATCCGTCTTTGCGAACGTCGTCATACATATCGTCATAATCACATCAGCCATAACCGTCGTAGACGTCATTGTTGCCGTAGCTTTCGTTCTCGTCGGCGTCGTCGGCGACATTGACTTTGTGACAGACAGACAGACAGACAGACAGACAGACAGACAGACAGACAGACAGACAGACAGACAGACAGACAGACACTACTTAAATGATATGACCCTTGTCACGCGGAAATGGGTCTTAGTACATATGCGGCACACGTAGCTCCAGACGAGCCTGCGCAATCGCGCAGTAACCCAAAGTTTCGTGGTCTCATTAGCGGACAGGGTTGCTCCTGACCAGGCTGCGCGACTGCATTACCAGATTTACCATGGAGACTATTTCTACATTACTCACGTACAATTGTCATGTATTTTGTATTATCAATTTGTTACACGATTAAAACTGTAAAGTTTATGTGAAATAAATGTGGAAATCTGTTCTGCTCTCTTCTGTTATGATATTATGTTTTCGTTTTCAGTTTAAATATGTACACCATTATACAAGCAGTGAATACCTGTTTGTCATTACAGTATTGCCGAGAATAGCAACACTGTAAAAAAGATGTACTTATATGAAGAAGTAGAAGTGGTATACATGTGACCAGTTTCAGAGGTCTCTGTTCCTATACACGATTTTTTGGACTCTATAGTGTGACAATATTATGTGATGCATTCTCAAAATCTGTCAATTTCACACAATAAACCAGATAGTCCATCTACGAGAAACAGAAACCTGACAAAGTGATCTTGTACGACGGTAATAAATCATGGTGATAATATAAAGGCCGTCATCGAAGTGGTAGATGGACGGGAAGAAAATGAATTGCCTCGGACTTAACTGCGATTAAAGTGAAAGGGAGAAATATTTTCAGACAGATGTACTTTTATCGGTTGTTATAAGAGAAACTAATTTAGTACAATGTCCGTGTGTATATGATTATAGTGTCATAATTAATATTGAAAACGTTTTTCTTAGCGCTGATTTGATTAATGAGTAAGTATAAACGCATTGGTTCAGCTAGATTTCATAGGAAGCCCCAGGCATAAATATATAAACAGACAGTCTCGAATCAATTTTCTGGGAGTTTATTTACGATTTTGAGAACTCTTCGTTCGTTGGGATCAAACCATCGGCCTCCCGGTCGCAGCGGACTTTGTACTTCAAAAACAACCGATTAAGGTTTCGTAAAACAATTACTTTTATCTGCATGTATTACATTCAAACTTCACACTTGCGTTCGTAGTCACTGTGTGAGGTCACTGACCAATGCCCACAACTCATACCTGCAATTTAGCATACGTATTGTCCGTTTCGTACACTTAACGATACGTTTGTGTGCAGCAATTCTACAGCTCTTTATCTACCTTACACAATTAATTAGAGTGTAAAACATGTCATTGGGGTTATACAACATGTATGTAACTAATCAATGGTCAAAACTTGTACATGCAACTAAGCAGCCAATTTTGCAATCGGGGGTAAACGTGTATGAACAACAAGTGCATATCTCTGTATCTTCTACATATATTAACTTTTAAACTATGTTAACAATTAATAATGAACACTTAGTGTGACACCTTCTCTGAGCACTCGTGTTCGATTTAAAACCGATGTAATAAACCTTATGTGAATTGTATCCATGATTGTACAGCCGCTTTAAGACTTTTAAAAAGTTATCTTTGATATAGAGAGCTTAATCGAATCGATTAAAAATCAGTTACCAAAAAAACTTACACTTCACTTGTTTATCGAACGCTTGGGCATAGTTTGAATATAGCAATAACGCGTCACATTTTAACGCTGAAGATCGTAATGAGATTCAATTAAAACAATAATTGTTAAATCTTATATCATATATCATCTCGGTATTGTGATTGTGTAAATAATATCATTTTTGGATTAAAAAAATAATAAGAATCAAGTTAAACGTGTTATTCAAAGCTTTTAAATATAACATTTGTTTGGGGTAATACCGTGAAATATTTTAAGTAAATAGAAAAAAAACACGATCGCTTGCCCCCAACCCCATCCGTATTGGTGTCTCAACCTTATATTTGTAAGCGCTCCTAGTAAGTGATTGTTATGTACCGGGACAGGGTCTGTCGTTGTAGCAATAGGATATATCCGTTGCACCAAAACCAATCAGTTCTGCATCAATTGGGAACACGTATAGCATCAATATACATGTACTTTAAAATGTACCGCAAGACTGATCGACCACAGTTAAGTACTGTGTGTATGTCACTTCCCGTTACTGGCTGCTTAATATATTATTATTACAATTGCCATATGAAGACCCAATATATTTAAACTACAGTTTATTTGATATCTTACTCTAATTTGTTATAGCTACATTCAGTTTTGACGTAATAAGAATATTTAAATGCATATATACTTTCGATAGCTATTAATATAAATGCCTTATATTTAATCATACAAGTATGTATTATTGCAATGACACGTATTATTACATTGTATAATAAAAAAATATTGACTTTGTAAACAGTGTATGCTTCCTTTGTCCACTTTGGCTTTTGGTCTTCTGGATGTATTGTTTAATACACATAAGATAGGTTGTGTGTCGTCCACTCATACCCATAAACTGAAGTTTAATAATTAATATAATATATTGTTAAGTGAAACAGGATTTGTTGTCCGAAAACTTTCATGATTTTATTTATAAATCAGATGTGACGACTGAAATTAATCGCGTAGCTATGTATACACACTATAATTGTTATCTGAATGTAATAGGGTTATAACTAATTTTTACAGGCAGCGTGGCAAAATAAATGCAAGAGTACCAAAATAAGAACAAGAGTACCAAAATAGGCGCAAAAGCATCAACGTAATTAATTGTGCTGACGTCGTCAGCCTGATGTGTGGTTATGACACGACCATACAGGCCACACAGTCGACGTGACCTCGACAGCGATGTTGTAAATGAAGGTAGTGTAGACTTATGCAATTGTGTAATATCGACTTCGTTCGTAAATTATCGGTTTCTTTCGATATATTAACGGATAGTGTCGAACGACGGTACTTTCAAATTATTGACATACATGCAAATAAAACTAAATATTGTAACATCATGAAAAAAAACGCGTCTTCATCATTATTTATCTATTTTTACCTCACATAGAAAATGTCAGGTCTATCAGACAACAAGAAATACCTAAAACACGCATTTGAGTATGACACGTGAAAAGTCATCTGGCTTCCGTATTCTCTTCTTGGATTTCGAAGGCAAAACGACCTAAATTCGCTTGTAAATCATATAAAACAACAAAAATAACAGCTTATTTACACGTATTTGCATGCAATGGAATACCTGATGTGTAAAACGTGTTGAAGGTTTCTTTCAACACGATAGGGTGAGATCTGAGGCGCAAAAGTCGGGTTTCCGTCCTAAAAAAAAACTACTCGAAAAATAACGTTTTCCCTTCACAAACGTACAAAACACATCCATCCAGTATTATATTAATCATATGTTGTCCCGTTACAAGTAATCCAATCAATAAAATAACACATCTTAATAGTGATTTTCAATAAATATTGACCCCGAAGACTTGGTATATGCGTGTATAAGATTATACTACACTAATTCTATTTCCCATAGGGTCCCATTATAAAACCGCCAACTTTCAAAGCATTTTTCTTATATTTCCTATATATCAAATTTTGCAAGACCGGTATCATTTTGAAGATAAATCTGTAATTATTTAGAAAATGCACTCACAAATATATGGTCTCGTAGCTTCTACAAAAGTAAAATTCGCTCAAAGGCAAGCACCCTCGGAAAACAGAATTTCGGAATTGACATTTCGACAAAAGCCCCGTACTTCAATAAAAGCACCACGGAGGGATACAAAATGATTTAGTGTAATGTAACCACAAGTACGACTTGATCCCAATTTGTGTACAGACCAGAAACTTGAGTTTCAATTTTATTTGCAAAATAAACTTTTACATATCAAGAAATAATATTGAATACATATTTAGAAGATTTCTGTCCATGAACATGCTTATTTAAGCGGGAAATGACTCTATTAAATTTAACACGTTTATCGTAACAAGAGGGCCATGATGGCCCTAGAACAACACATGAATTGAACATACTTATCAGAGAAGTACGATATTATGTTGCAAACAACAAAGTACAGCTCTGGGCCTTATTATTTCAGAGAAGAATTTTTGTAGTTATTTCCAAAATATAAATATTTATTTAATTTTTACCCCAGGGGCATGATTAGGACATATTTGGTCCACTTTCTTTACGTGGTGCTCAGGAAATCAAGTTTCCCCTAGGGCGGGTCCAATTTTAATCACCAGGGCTGATTTGAACAAAGTTATAAGATGACCACAATACGGTGTTATAAACCAAATACTCAACCTCTCGATTTATATGTTCATTTTGCTATTATTCCTTTCGTGTCCAATTTTTATTCCTTGGTCATAACTTGAACAAACTGTGTACAGGCCCACTACGTGATTCTAAATAATAAATATCTATTTTAAAATGTGTATGAAGAAGTTTATAAGTCATAGCTATATACACGTGAGCTGGTCTCTGGTGTAGCAGGGCTTACAACATTAATGCATGTGCGTTAATTATCAATTATTTATATATGATATTACAAAATAATAAGTATAATTAATCAATTTAAACAAAAAATCGTATTTTATGCACGTGACTCGCTCATGTGTCCAGTTTAAATAAACACAAAACAAAGGACTTTATCATAAATCATTATGATCATCTTGTAGCATATAGGAAATTTAAACATGTGCAGAAGATATTCATAGATTTAAGAATGAACTTCCCGTTAATCCCTTTATTTAAACGACAAACCAAATCAACCGCTTTTAAGAAAGATGAAAATTATACCGCAAACGGAAATGTTTAGGAAAATTGCTAGTCGGTAAACCTGAAACCTACAATTCGAATAACTGCCTTTGGCCCTTTGAATAATACATTAACATAAAACAACATTTAACCACTTTCTTTAAATTTTAAAATGTTAAATGTCGGTTCGGCCACACGTTTCCACAGTCATGTCATCAAAACCTCGATGGACTTGTTTATGTATAACCACTCCTGACTTAGAAAAAAATCGTTGAATTATTGGTTCATTAATGGATTATCATAATTTGAAATTTGAAATAATAAAGCGTTTGTAACGGTTTTCCTCGTTAATTTGGACAAATACTTGTATTGCGTTTATATCGTGTATAATTAGCTATGAATAATTAAAGCATGGGATATGCAGTGGTAGCGCACTAGCTTTTGCCTCCAGAGGTCCTGATTCGATTTTTTTTGCAAATGTAAAAAGTCAAGAATATTCAAAACATATAGATTTGTTAGTTAAACTGTTTTAATGGGATTATTCAAAAATACAAAAATCTGCGAACAAGTCCCTTAAAATGTCCTATTAAAGTTATTTACCGGGATCAATCTTGCAAGGAAAAGCTCCGTGTCGCAGCTCTGCAATACTTGCAAAGAAGCCATTAATCTGGCGGAACACGTCGCCGCTCGGAGACATTCGTTGGCGCCAGTATAGCGACATCCTTTGCCAGGAAGAGACGCTTTCTATCTGTTTTAGCGATCTAAATAGTGTGTTCGAAGAAGCGCACACGATTGGGGTGCTGTAAAATAATATGAAACTGAAGAGAAATTTAGTGGGGAAGGATGCTTTTGTTCGTTAATATTAAGCATTATAATATTTAAGTATCGTTGAGTTTTACGCGAAACACAACGAAGTGATCAACACATATATCTATTTTATTTTGATTGCTATAGTTTCTGAATTATACGTTATTTAGATTTCATATAGGTCGTTTGATTGCTTACAGAACGATGATTGTTGTGTTTGTTTTTTTGTTGTTTGTTTTTCACTAAAGCGAGGACTTTGTTTATTAAAGCTCAGGTTTGTTTTTGAAACATTCACTTTTAGCAAAACAAAGCTCACAAAAAAAAACAACAACAAACATTCATTCTTGAGCAAACACCAAGCGCATAAAACGTGAATTTCTTCTTTATAAATTTGGGAAAATTGCCCATTTCGTCAATGATCGGCATTCTATCAAAGGCTTGTTTATTTCTCAGAAGTGTCAGTCAATCTGACAGTTAGCTTTTATCTCCGATATAAAACGAATGTTTTAAAAAATGTATACGCTCGTATGAGATATAATTAGCGATACACGATCTGGTTATCCCTGTTTTTTTTTGTGCCTGTTATACAGAACGTTGAAAAACGTTGAGATGTTCGATTATCATTAGTTGATTTTTTAATAAATAACTGACAATTTTCTTATCCGAAATGTTTGGATAGGGATTTTGTGGCGCTGCGCAGAATTGTATACTTATTTAACACATTTTTGTTAATAAAAGTATTACCAATTTCCAGTAATAGAACAATATCAAACCGTAAAACCACTGCAATATATTTAAAAATAATAATTATCGTCTACTTTATCATAAATATATCAATGTCATCAACAGAACTAGTAAATATATAAGGACTTCACACCAATGTCCCAATTTTGGATCCTTGGAATCGTCCATTAGTTGTGTCATCAAGGAAAACTTCCACAGCATTTGCAGGTGAAAACATTTAGGATAGCATTAGACTTATTTCAGACTTTGAAAACGCACGTCAGCAACGGTGTTTTATAATAGTCTAACTTTCTGAAAATGGAATGTTGTAACCATAAAATTATAGGATATGTAAAGGGCGACAAATCGTGTTCACTTTATCTAGTTACTTGTCCTTGTTAGAGTTTTCTGAGCAATATAGGCAAGAAGGGACACATTCGATTTTCGGCAGAATCTACTGCTTAAGTGTCAATGTTTATATTAAATCAGGGAAATGTGAATGATGACCAATCATTAGTCTACATGTATTATTTTGGATTCCAATTGGAAAGGGTACTGGTCCACAGTAAAATAAAAATTGCAAATATATTATGCAAGTAGTGTCAATGTCACATAATGATATACATGTATGTTTTATTCTATATATGCAAAAAACGACTGCACACGTCTACAATAACATCAATACTGACTCAATACAACGGCATATCGCGTATCAAATTACATTGCATAAACAAGGGAGACAATTGTGCACAGGTTACGACCTCCCAGCAAGCTGCTAGCCGATGACGATTCTTAATCCAATCCTCCACAGAGATATTGATCCGTACCATAAGACGCTCTCTCTCTGTCCGCTCATAAAAACGCACATATGTGTTGCATAACCGAACACTAACCAAATACAATCATGTTTATATTGACGTTCCGTATAGGATATCCGCTATTGATTCATTTCCCCAAGCGGTCTGGTCTGGCCTGTAAAAGACCACCAAAGATAATTTCCATTTCACTTTTAATACACTTAATGCATTTGACTTCGGTTATTGTAATCGATCCGCCTACTGACGGATTCTAAAACTGATTATCGGCATTGAAGACATTGAGTGATATCACGACCAGACATGCTCGACTTTATATATTGCATGTCATAAAAACAAGAAACGTCAATATATTCGCGTACATCGCTCGCTGCAGACACGGGCAAAGTGAGGCGAATGCCCTGACCATGCAATCGACAGACTTCATGAAGAATGCCCGTTGCACATCAGACATCGCTTTTAGATTTGGCAATTCACGTGTTTGTTTTCTTAAATTTGCTTCTAATGATGTTTACTATGCAACGGTATTTAGGTAAAAATAACATTCTTCTTTATGACTGTGTCATGATTCTTGAAGGTACTTTCAATTTGTATGTAGACACCTTTTCTTGCTTGATGACACTTACATCTTGCCTGATGACCGATGTCTATTTACATTCTGCTTAATGGTATCATTCATGTGTACAGATGCTTCATTCTTGTTCGTTAATTGCATGCTGGGTATGTGTATGTTGGTTTGTGCAGAGAGACTTGTGCAATAGGCGCAGTGCATAATGGAATCAAACATTGATGCGTTGAATAAATTAACGCGATGGCAAGATGTGAGTTTCACCCAAGCACAAAGCAACATACAATCATGCATGATACAATGATGGCAATTGACAGTCGTTCCGAAATGCTACGGACGACTACGGAAATTTACGGCGTATAACGGAATTCTTATGTTATAGCAGAAGTTGCGCCCCTTTGTATGATATTTGCTACTCAACCGAAATTAACCGCGTTGTGTAGACGTAATAAAGTAGATTATCTACTTAAGTAGGGAATTATTTCAGCACTTTCGTCTGGATATGTATTTTATAACTTACTTTGTTCTGTGTATAATTTTACTTTTTTAGATTTAACCTATATTTATTTGTTTTCATCTACATGTATCTTCAAATCTATGTAAAAATTGTTTTCATGAGTTTAGGCCTCGGAAATTCAAATAAGGCTCAAAATAATATTTAAAATAAATTAAATATTAGATTGTATGATACAAAGTGCACGAAAGTCTGTCATGTTGGTGTTAAATATTCTTAATGTTTTAATTTAATAAGTATAATATTCAGATGACATGTACTGTACATGGTTCTGGGCTTGTTACTCATTACTAATGAGTTAAGCTGGGAAACCAAAATTGTAAATTTATTTTAAGGGTCACCGCGGCGTAGACTAGTGGATATGGTGTCCTCCTAGTTATTGCAGCTCGCCAAAGACACCAAGTACTGGTTCTAGTCCCAGGAAACAGAATCCGGGGCCATTCGCCCTAATTTCAGTTCGCCCTTATTCCCATTCGCCCTAAATCCTATTCGACCTGGGTCCGTTCGCTCTGAATTTTATTATTCCACAAAGCCGATGCTGCCAGCGTGCACAAAAATCGCATGTAAAAGCATGTTGTCTAGGTTGTACCTCCAAATTGCACGAAATGCACACAGTATACATTTTGTAATAATAGAACCAGATATTTGAGCTCCATTTTATATACTGGGATAATTCACAGTTTGGTTATTCCGAAAATATAAAACATAAAAGAGTTACCGAAATATAAAAGACGGCGCTCTTTAACTTGTGAGAGTGTTTGTAACAAAGGCCAGTAATTTTCACTTATTGCTTATTATATCAATTAATGAAAACTTAAGGTACAAACTTGCTTACATGTGTGAAAAATCAATTGTTCATACCCCAATATGCAAATGATAATAAAGGGCGAACGGACCCAGGGCGAACGGACCCAGGGCGAATGCGTTACTAGGGCTAACGGATCCGATACCCAGAACACAGGCCCGAGAGCGTTTAAAAAAAACATTGGGCTTTTGATGCAATCAAGCTAAAATAAATAGGTTTAAACCAAAAATATTTTTCCGCGTGGGCAACCTATTGTAAAAACTAAGTTTCTATCCCTGCTAACTGTATCAGGGTTTAAATTTATTTCTCAGATATCAGATATGTGATAAAATGTTAAATGTTATTAAATTCCATGTAGGATCAACGCATTGGGCCCAGGATGAACAGTCCATGAGGCGAATCGCAAGTGGATAGACCTGAAAGTATGTTGTCCCCAGAAATACTAATAAATTGCACTGGTACATAACAGTTTTAACAGTGGCTAAAAACTTGATTATTTAACAGAGCATCATATTAAAGGGTGTCTTTCAGTAAAGCATTCTTACATTAAGCAAATATATTTATTTATTTAATACAGGTAAGCTTTTAGTTTTTCCTGACAATAAAATCCATATTTATATACTGCAAACTTTATAAAATTTGGTAGAATTACATTTAAAAGCAAACTTTTTATGCTCCCGGTAGGGTGGCATAAAGCAGTTGAACTGTCAGTCTGTGCGTCCGTCCGAAAACTTTAACATTTTCCATAACTTTTGCAATATTGAAGATAGCAACTTGATATAAGGCATGCATGTGTATCTCATGGAGCTGCACATTGTGAGTGAATTAACCTGCCAAATGATAAATAGAAATTTTATTTCAAAGCGGGGCAGTAGGGGACATTGTGTTTCTGACAAACACCACCTTCCGCAAAACCATCTTCAAAAAAGTCATATTAAAAAAAAGCACACATTTACATCTACAACGACATTCAAGCTAAACCCATTTATAGGAGATCAATACAGAAACATGTCTTTTTTAGTAAAGACAAAACATTAAACATGTTTGATCAAATGTTTTTTTTTGTATGTAAGATGCAAGGCTAATATGACGTCTAGGACAATTATATAGAAAGGGAAAGCAATTATTAAATATTTTATTAAATAAATATTTCAATATTTGCCAATAAACATCCTCATTCCAACAACATAAGCCATTTAAACTGAGCAACGATCGTACATTTATTGGCCTAATTGGGGACCGGTCCGTTTGGGGAACTCTTCCAATCTCGCGTGATTTCGATCGGTCGCCAGTCTATAACCATGCGAGCACCATGATGAAATGGATGGTTTAAATACGTCTGCATATTTTACCCATTATCGTGTGAGGGGTAAATTAGCTCTGGAGAGAAAACGTTTTCAAGAAACAAATATCTCCTCAAATGTTTGAAGGGTTAAAATCGCCAGGGAAGTCAATTTAACGCCGTAAAATCGTCGCAGAATGAAAAGCGCTTAATGCGTGTTTTTGCATGTTTCACGGATATGTCCAACGGCAGTGTTATAATTATCTCAGTCAGTGTAAGGCTAAATGTACAGTTTAAATGAGAATATACACATTTTATACAAACATTATCCTGCCAAGCCAGACAATTATTCTAGTTGTGTCCGTATAATGTTTAGAGTAATATTATGTAGTTGTTCATATCTTATATTCAGTATATCAAGACATTAAAAAAATAAAAATACTTCGTCTTGCTTTTTCATTCAAAACCACACGTAAGGTTCCGTGTCCGTATCGGTCTATATGGCCACAATATTAAAATTATGAATATTTAAGGAACCCGTTTTCTTAAAAAAAAATGCGAAATGTTTTCGTTGAGGCTGATACTTCCGTTGAAAGTTCATACGTTAACACAATCTGCTGTTATAAAAGCTGATTGCTAGTATATTCTTCGCCCCAATATGAGCATCCTTCTGTGACAAAAAGCAAATGATTGCACTCCTGATTGTATTTCCGCAGATGCTCATTAACCACGGCTACCACCCCCCAAAAAAAATTACGCGATTTTCCTTGCCGTATTTCTGGCGCAATTTGTACCGCGCGATGGCCCTGCGGTCGCTTGTGTCAAAAACCAGTGTTTTAATTGACCTCACTTGTCTTCCAGCGAGATATTCACCGTGTTCTCAGTTTGATTGCATTACAAGATGCATCGGTCGAGTCCCGTTTTAGTGTAACGCTTACAGTCATCTGGGACTGAATCCGGTAAATGGTTTTTCTACAAGATTATTTGAAACATTACTAATATTGTTTCTGATGATCACTGTCGTCATCCTGACCGACCGTCTTTCAGCTCTTCTTCCTCATCATCATTCTCCTCAGTATGGAAATCATCTTAGTGATCCTCATAATCAACAGCTACACTATTATACAGTAATACTTATTATCAACCTCATCATCACCTTGAACAAAATGAATATAATTTGCGACACATCAATGTTAAATGCACTACATGTAAATCATGTCAAATTAATGCACCAATTATCCAAATTGATGTTATTCTGGATACATTAAAGCACGAAAACTTGTTCAAATTGTAGTTTGATCGAGAAACATCATTGCAAACGTTTGTTCCATCTGAAGATTGATCTGGAAAATAGAAACAGCTATGCCATATGAATGTATAAATTTAGATTGGTTTGGAAACATCAATGACAAAGATAACACCAATTTAAGGTTCTTTTGGAGACATTAAGTTTGCACAAGATGGCACCAACGTAAGATTGTTCTAAATACAAACATGTATTAAATAAGTGCCAATGATTGAACCAAAGTTTGATTGCTATAGAGATATCTTAGCATCCTTTAATATTTTATTGACAAATTAATGCAAATGATTGCACAAAATGTTGATTGTCCTGCACATATCAATCCAATTGATTGTACCAAGTTTTCATGATTAAGAGTTTTTAGCACCCACCAATTCAAATGATTTCACACATATTAACAGGATGGGGGAGGGGGGCATGCGTAAACTGGGGCTGACTGGGTTTAAGTGAGGTTAGTTGGAACGGACTTCCAAGATGTTATATTTTACTGAACACATGCGCAATACTGTTTATTATAAGAGAAAATGATATTCGTACACACACAATCTCGAATTCACATAAGTAAAAAACACATTTGTGGACGGTTTTCCTTCAATAACCTTTTTTATTCCCACGTCTACTATCTTGAAACAAAAACACGAAGGAAGCACAAACACTGTAGAGCCGAAAGGGTGTATTCATTTTAAAGCAATATAAGTATAAAGTGGCTTACCGGGTTACAATATCCGCTACTCCTTCACGTAAAAACAAAAACGACGCCATTTTGGAAGTCAGTTCCAACCAATCTCACTTAAACCCAGTCAGCTCCAGTATACGCATGCCCNACAGTTCTTAAAAGGTATGATCGATGCTGTTTGAAATTGTCAGAGCAATTGGTGTTTTTCTCGCGACACCGAACGAGATTGAGAAATCGCGATCCTCGTTCCGTCATGATTTGCACACGATACTGATGCATCACGGGATCGAACACAATGCCGATACGGCAAAAAATTACTAATAAATGACTGAAATTAAATCCCACCACCGATTTAGCAAGTTAAATCGGGCAGATGAATTATTTTAAACAAAACGCGGTGGGCTTGTTCATACAAGTTGTTTTCGAATTTATGTTTACCTGATTATAATCATATCCAGATCGAACGGTTGATTTTTCATTCCGTTGAACAAATCACTTTCTCAGTGACATCGCTTTTGAAAAGAAAACTAACGTATTGATTTGAGTTAAAAAAAAAACTTGCATCAATTTGGTCTTGAAGTTTTTTTTCATTCATGATCACTGAGCATTATCGGTTATTTACAACTGTTTTCTTGTAAAGGCTAAATAATTAAACTTTGAACAAACTCGTTGTGTGTGTGTGTGCCTCCAGATATTTAGTTGTTTGTCTGTTGTGTGAGTATTCAGATGTTCTGAATGTAGTTTATGCCATTTTTAAAGCAACATGGTCGTCCGTGTATCCGTCTAAACGCCTGATATATCGACAAGCATGGCAACGCATGTGTGGTGTTCAGTCGGATGCCACTGACAATTACTAGGTGTGTTTTAATGGTCAGTGAATCACAACAGCAACATCAAAAGCACCATTGTATGTATGTCTTCTACACAAATAATGTTCAGCCTTATTCAGACTGCATATGCATACGGAGAATGCACATGAAAATGTATGTGCGCATGTATATGCTGGTATTTGTGAGCATAATTACACACAATATATTCTCTACACATAGCGTTTCATCAATGGTTTTTCTTATATGAATGTTTATTTAATTATAAATTATGTATGTACACAGTAAATGACAAGTCAGTTTTTCTCTCCTTTTAATGAGGACAATAAATAATCGTCGGTAATGTATTGTATCAAAAAGAATGCTGCCGATAATATGACATAAAAGTAAACGTAATTAATAAATCACATGACGTCATCTGGAAGACTCTTGTCAAATATGTTACGTGCGTCAGTATAAATGGACAGGGATCAATGGTTCGGTCCACCAAACAAACGTATAGACCATAACCATACAAACTGGCGTCGAATACGTTAATTTGCTAGTTGATTATTTGGATTCTAAATCACGTTTTTTAATTTCTTTAAACCAAATAATGTGTACTAATAATACTATTGTATACGCTCATGCTGTTGTAATTGTAACGTGGATTGATAACACGGTGATAAATATGATGATAAAGAAGACTAGGATGGGGACCTTTACAAACACCTATATTTATATAGGTCACAGAGAAAAAAGGAGAGGACGATCGATAAATATGTTGCTGATGAGAATTATGATGTAATCGATGATGATGAATATGATTATGCCGATGAAGAAGTATAATTTAAGGGGAAGATGAATACTTTGGTGAAGAATATTAGGATGTGTCTCAATTTCAATTTAAAAATGAGGATGAACATGATGTTCATTATGTAAATGATGGTGACGATGATAATAAATTAATAATTAGTATTATGTTGATGACGGTGCTGGTGGTGGTAATTTTGATGATGTTGATGATGATGACGATACATATAGCGACGAGGATGTCTGTGATTCAAATGATGGTGTTTATGTTGATGATGATGATAATGATGCTTATAATAATTATGGCAATGATGATGAGTCGGTGAAAAGGGATTTACAGGATCCTTCGACATTGTCTTAAAATGTACAGAAACGATAGCTGGTGTATGCTTCTTTAAAGAGATTACTCGTTATAATTGAATAACCGAAGATGGCTATAAAGTTGCCGAGAACGTGTATAAACGAATGTTTAGGACGGCGATCAGATCGCTCAACTCAAGTATAATTCATCAATTAGACGATGGCAATCCGGCCTGATGGTCAAATTGACCAAATTGAGAATGATTTATTGAGTCACGGCCTCGGAAAATGGAAGAAAATCAATTACCACCCAATCCGCGTGTTTTAATACCGTGATATCGGATGCGAAGGAATGTTTCAAATGCAATTTCTTTAATGCTTTAACTGTTAACACTTAAGACAAAGTATTGAGATTCAGTTGACATAATTTGTATACATGTACATACATTTGAATAACGGATACCAAAATGTTATGTCATGCGTCGACATGTGTGCTTGCGAGTTGGTAGATAACATACAATGTGAAAACAAGTTTGTCAATGAATCACGTTTTCACAATTGATTTTATACTATTAACTAGTTTGTATAACTGATATAATATATGTGTGAACGCCGCAATGGTGTGTATATATCAAAATACACACATTCAGTCTGCAAGTTAGTCTTCCCCGCATTTCTTTCGCAGAAAAGTCCGAGCAGGAAATTCATTGTCTTCTCGTACATCTACCACTTTGATGACGGCCTTTATTTGATCATCGTGATTGATGTACTTCTTACAATATCACTTTTGCGGCTTTGTGATCCTCGCACTAGATAGATTTTCTGGTAAAAGGTGAGCGATGGGTAGTTGCTTGTATATCATGACGTGATATTGTCACATACTAGAGTATAGCATTTCTTCTATAAGATGATAGACTTCTGAATATTACAACGCCGCCGCTGCATCCATCACAAACACCACCTTTATGCAAGTCAGAATTCTTTTGTACTGTATCTCATGACAATGCGATAATATCACACAACCATACAGGCAGGCGCTACTTGTATTCAGTCACACACACACGCACATACCATAAAACTGAAATCATATAATTAATATCTGTATTATTCCCGACAAGAGTATTTGTCATTCGAACGCCTGGGCGGTAGTTGCTAATTGTTACTTAAGATTGGACGACTGTATTAAATCTCGCAGAAACGCTCGTACACATTAGCATAATGTTTGGGTGTTAACGATTTTGAATAAAATGTTTATTTCAGAGTACAAAAATATCATATAAGTCACGTTTACTTGTACTTTTATTTCCATCTGTTTTATTAGGTAAGACGATACTTATGGGATAGCTTTTTACAATATTGTTGTAAAATGAAGTTCGTGCACGGTCGTTGTTAATCGTTGTTGATATGACGTCGTTGGAACTGCATTAGTGGTAATGATACCATTATGCGATTATGAGACAATGTCAACACGTTCTCATAAGTGACAATCAATTAAGTTTTATTTTAAGTTATATCTTCATGAATTACTCGGTAAATCACCCCAATTAAATTTACCGGCATCGTCAAATGCTTCTTCTTTGTGTTTCATTGTAATTAACACTTGCGCCGTAACTTACTACAGATGACAACCGTAAATGTACAACTAAAATATCGTCAGCGTTTTAAATGTTTGTCTTGTGACAATTGTGTGCAATATTGAGTAATACAACGCGCACGGACCGCATAGATCACGCGCACACATATCTCTCCGGGTTGTGTTAAGTTGTCTGTAAATATTACTTCTCTGCCAGGCGAGTGAGATTGTAATGTTCAGCTCTCGTTAAGGACCATTAAACACTGTTTTAATATGACAGCCCAATTAAACAAAATTTTAATTGTCAGGTTAACAGCTTCGTGGGTAAATGTGAAGAAATGCGTATAAGCATAAATTTGTACTACCTTAACAAACAAATGTACATGTATTTTACATTTTAGCCAGCGATAAATTATAATAGTATGGATGAAATCCGAATAAATTATTTTAAGATATTATGTATATATACATCGGATATGATTTAATATTTTACTGTGTAGTTGCAAAAAAAGACGCTTTGAAAAGACGTTGATGTCGACAAAAAACTCCAAAAAACTCCAGAGAAAACCTTTTGAATTTGAAATTTAAAACATGAAAATTCACACTTTGACAGGATATTTTGGTAACGCATGCGCAAATAAATTATTTTTGTGTTCTGTATAATATTCAATGTTTGATCTCAATATGACCACCACTTTTTAATTATATACATACCTTGTTGGGAAGATGCCAAACATTTTGAGCTGTTTGTAAAATGTGTATGACATGTAACTCAAACGTTTTACCTTAGAATTAACACGACGGGAACGTGGGTTGCCATTTTGGGCATGCATATATGTGCATATTCGTTTGAAGCAATTACTACTTGAGAAAAGCATTTAAAAATCAGCTTTGCTCAATTTTCAGGCCCAGATCAATATTGCCATACATTTACAAGTAGATCAACAACCATCAGCACCACCCAGAGAAACTGACACCTAACAAGAAAAGAAGGCGTCCCTTGTCCTCTCAGACAAAAAGGCGTTATCATGACCGATTGGCTCAATGAGAAACCTATGTTGAACACGAAAATCATTGCTTCATAACTCTACCCAAATGAATGTGTAGTCGGCACAGAACAATGGCATGAGATTTATGGCATGGTAATAGATGTAGTACAAGGAGCTACCACACCGAGGCTCTTCTACTCATTTGGCGTTTCAGGACAAGGCATTGGTTCCTCAGCAAATTCTACATGAATCGCATCGCATACCTAACGGATGATCTTGAAGATGGCGCTGTGTGCGACCCGAAAGCCATACATTAGACCGTGGTTACTGTCCCCGATGCGAGGTACCGCAATGTTTTTGCAAACTGTATACCAGCTGTCAGATGCTTCCTGAACTTTTACTTCTTCGGCTTGATTCTTAGCTCAATACGTGTCAGGGTCTCTTGGTATATCTAATAGCTAATGTGCAGGATATTAAAAAAAAAACGTTTTCGTCTTTTTTCTTGAGTTTGTCCATCAGCCGTGCGTAATCACCCAGACCTGGTTCTCTTTTTCATTTTATTGCCTGGTATAGAAACATCGTTTTCGCGAATTGTCTTTGTTTATGTCGTAGCTTCGCTTAAGCAATCAGGATACTGTTTTCAACATGAGTTTTTGGCAGTAGAAGCATGTATCTTATCAGTCATCAGCCGTCATCTTACGCCAATGTTGCTTCGTCGGTAGTACAGGAGCTAACCGTACAACTGCCGTAACGGTCCTTAAATAACATGGGTCTGAAATTTGTTCCCGGACCGTAAGGGACGCACATGGACAACCAAGGCATAAATACGGTTGTCCCCGGAACCAATACCGCTGTCCTCGGACCCTATACGGCAGCTACACGGATCATCCCGGATGCTATCTCCCCGGATGATCACGGATCAACACGACAGTTTTGAACTTCCTAAAACTGCCGTTCTGGCCTTGCGGAACGCCAAGGACATTCCCGGACGTCTGAGGACCTACACGGATCGACACGGAGCTACACGGCGGCTACAAGGTTCACATGTCGGATCATCCCGGATATTAACCGTGTGGATCCGGTTTTTGTATGGGACGGGGGCTTAATTAAAGCTTAACCAATTTTGAAATAGTTCCAGGCACCGTGGTCCACTTGCTATCTTAACTTTGGATTGATTTGGCAATGGATATATATTGTATATGCCTCGTATTTGTTAATACGACATTTAAGACATTTAATAAAAAACGAAATTCAGTAAATAAGTGCTGTTAAAATTAAATACGTTATCAGATACTGAATTGTTTATAGCCTTCAACGTGCTTAAGCCAACTTGAATAAATAGCAACATTTTCTAAATTTTGTGTTGAAACCGGAAGTAGTACGCGACATCCGGAAACTGGTATTGCCAGAGGATCTACAGATGCGTATCACTTAACACCTAATGCTCTCCAAGCGGATAACACTCTATATATGGCGTATGGAGAGATACTTTACAAAGGGCATTTATTACTATACTAAGGGCATCAATTATCAACCACAACACGATTATTAGGTAAGTAGGGAGTGTGTTGGTTATTATTATTATTTTTTTTTTTTTTGTTAAACGTGTATGATGTATTTGCGTCATTTCAGAGACCAATTATGTTGGTCTTTCCGGTTTGATCTTGCTAACAATCTTTTAGCATCATCATTTATGGGGAATGTTGGGGATTAAAATGTCTATATCGTGTTAATCTTGAAGTAAAATAATTATGAGCGCAGCTTGATGACAATTTATGTCCAACCATTTGTTGTGACTCATATTTATTTTGTGCAAACACGAACTTTTGCTAAAACGTTGTCCCATAAATGTACACAAATCTCAATTTGTTACTTCTAACTTAAGAGCAGCTCATTCGACTGCACCTTGCGTATTAAACGTTGTTTAACTAGCTACTGACATTGAACTAAGACCGAGCCTTTGAGACACAATTGAATCTCTTCGCAGTTGTCTCCCATTTCATACAATACAACCAAAGAAGGGAGGCCACTATTGAATATCCTGGCAGTTGTCTCCTATGTCATACAATACAACCAAAGAAGGGTGGCCACAATTTAATCTCCTCGCAGTTGTCTCCCATTTCATACAATCCAACCAAAGAAGCGAGGCCACTATGCTGTATTTTCCAGCATCATCAGGGTCGGTATTTTTTTCGAGGAATGTAGTATTTTGTATATACCGACCGTGGACTTAATTGTGCTGCCGAACTTAGATATTTTGGTCATTGTTGATAAAAGATTTCAACCATTGGAATGTGTAATTTTCACAAATTTTACTTCATGATAAACAGTAGATTACTTTGCAAATTTGACGGGTTTGTTTGTTCGGAATCAATTACGGAAATGTATGAACTGGTTCATTAAGTAGAGTTAAATTGTTCATCAAATCAGTAAGAAATTCTGCTATATGACAAACGTCAAATGCATCAGGCCAAATATATTGTGTGTCTCCATCTTTCTCATTGAGCGAAACCAAAGCAAAGTGACCTTTAAAGTTTTAATGGCATATTAAATAACGCCCCGACCACGTGGATTTTGCGGACGCTGTCAATATTCGCAAAGGAGATTAATTAAAGTGAAATCGTACTGTGACCTTTTAGGAAATGTCTAAGTCAGTTAAAACTGTTTTCTTTAAATCTTATGAAGCAGTTAATCAAATCACACTACTCGCAAAGTCTTTCAAGGAGGGGCCCAAATGATAGTTTCTCACGCAATATTGTGCGACTCTAGACCGGTTTACAGTATCCGGTGACAAAATAAAAACCCGTCTGTGGTGTCTGTTTTTTCGAAGATGTATATTTGTATATTTGAGCTAGTGTACACGTAGTTTGTACGATTATATTACAGATATTATAACAACAAAATGTTCACCTATAATTCCCAGCCAAAATCTTTAAAAGAAACACCGGGAGATTTAAGTTACATTTGCAAAAAAGTCGGACATTTCAGTTTACAACATAGGTGCAACACACTAAGATGATTGAATGTTAAAACAGGTTAATAACCCGTATACATAACGTTGCGTGCATGTGCTAACTATGCAGTTTCCCATATTAAGGCGTAATAAAAGGTTGTTAGTTTCCACTAATAAGACCGATCCTAATTTTTATACAGACCAGAAACTTGATTTAAGTATTCAACGCTCAGATTTCGATAATTTTTGCTAAATTCGATATTATTTACTAAATTAACTTTTTATATGAAGAAAGAATAATGAATACATATTCGGAAGATTAATGTCATTGAACATGCTTATTAAAGCGGAAAATAACTATTATATTTTACTCGTTTATCGTTACAAGAGGGCCAAGATTGCCCGAAGTCTTTCACATGTGTAATGGGTTTGAGAGCAGAAAAGTAGTGATGCAACAGGTCACAAAAAAAAATATCCGGATAACCTTTTGCCGTACCCGGTTATTAACCGGTTAATCAAAAAACATTTTGTAGTAAAATGGTAAAAGTATAATTTAAAAAATGTCAAATTGCTCGAACATGTACTCTCTATAGAAACGAAAGTATTTTAAGATCGCTTCGTTGATAACATATAAGTTTCTTAATAAAAATGTATTATAACATTTATTTTTATAATTGTGTAAATGTATGCTATATTTGGTATTTATTTTGAGAAAAGTTATGTTGCTCATAGAGTCGATATTTACAATGTTACCCTCGCGTGTGGCCTTTTTTACCCAATGGGGATTTATTTGAAAAACTAAGTCGAGGACCATTGTACGGTGATACATATCAGATATTACACAGTTGAGACTTGTGGTTTCAGGTCAGATTATTTTCTTCGAATTATTGTGTTAATAAAGTCTATAATAAAATGTGATCCAGTGAATTTGACAAATTTTGTAGAGGGCAACACTCTGATGTTTAATTCGAAATAAACCTCTGTGTCTCGTAGTTTCAAAAAAATTTAAGTTAATGTGCACATAAATATAATGCAATCAAAACATGAATTGAACACACTTAGTAGAGAACTACGATATTATGTTACAAAAAAATACAGCTCCGTGCATTATCCTTTATAGAAGAAAGTTGTTGAAGTTATTTTGCAAATAAAGTCTATATGAACAATGTTGCCAGTGTTTACCCCAGGGGCTAAGCCCTAACCCTTCACAATATACAGATACGGAAATCAAGTTACCCACAGGGCGTGTCCAATTTTTACCACAAGATCTGATTAGAACAAAGTTGATATATGACCACAATACGGCCATATTAACCAATTACCAAACCTCTGGACCTTGCGGTTTCAGAGGAGAAGATGTATAAGGTCATTTTGCTGTCCATTTCGTGTCCAGTTTTCATTCCATGGGCATCACTTGAACAAACGGTTTAAATGCCCACTCTATGATTCTAAAAACTTAATATTTACTTCATAATTAAGGTGAAGAAGATTTTAAGTTATAACTATATACTTATAAGCCAGTCTCTGGTAAAACTGGGATTAATGCATGTGCGTAAAGTGTCGGCCCAGATTGGCCTGTGTATGCCATACAGGCTAATATAGGAAAACACTTTTTGCCTTGAATGGATTTTCTTTTAAAAGAGACTTTATCAAACGAAATATTCAATAAAAGCATACATTGACAACCCTGATTAGCCTGTGTGGATTGAACTTAATGCACATGCATTCAGCCGGGTTTCTCATAGCGCTGCTAATATAAGGGTACCAATTGCCCCCAATGGCGGGTCAATATTGACCATAAGTCATTATTTCAAAACATGAAACAACGTACAATTCGAATAACTGTCTTTGGTCCCTTTGTATAGTTCTTTAACATTTTAAATAATAGCATCACTCAATAAAACAACATATAACCTCTTGCTTTACATTTTAAAATGTTTAATGTCGGTTCGGCCACACGTTTTCACGGTCATGTCATCAAAAACCATAAACGTAAAAGCGCATGATAGAAAAAATATGTATCAAACATCGCCAACAAGTTTAACTTAACTATCAGGGACTTGTTCAAAGTTTGGGGAAATGACGGTTTAAAAAAATGTCATTGATTAAAACAAATGACTGTATATATTGTGTTTTAACACTCATGACTAAGAACACATCTTTAAAATATTTGTTCATTAATTAATAGTCATAATTTGAAATCGGTTAAATTATAAAACGTCTGTGACGCTTTTCCTCGATAATTCGGAAAATACGTGTTTTACTTATATAGCGTAAATACTACGCTATGAATAATTAAATCATGCGTGGCGCAGTGATAGCGCACTAGCTTTTGCTTCCAGAGAACCCGATTCGAATCCCGAAGAAGGTCATATTTGTATTCTAGTTGTTCTTGCTATTTTAATAAGCTAAGCCTTTTCAAAACATATAGATTTGTTTGTTAAATAATATTTCAGTAGATTTGTCAAAAATACGAAAATCTGTGAACAAGTCCCTTAAAATGCCCTGCTTAAGTTATTAACCGAGATCAATCTTACAAGGAAAAGCTATGTGTCGCAGATTTGCAATAATTGCAAAGAAACCATTAATCTGGCGGAACACGTCGCTGCTCTGAGACATTTGTTGGCGCCAGTATAGCGACATCCATTACCAGGAAGAGACTCTTTATATCTGTTTAAGTGATCTAAATTGTGTGTTTGAAGACGCGCACACGTTTGGGGTGCTGTACAATGATTTGTAACTGAAAAGAAATTTTGGGGAGGGATGTGTGTGTTAATATTAAACATTATAACATTGAACTAAAATTGTGTTTCAAGCGAAACAAAACACAACGATATTATTATCAACACATACNTTTGGTATCCATGAACGATGATTTGTGTTTGTTATTGTGTCTTTTTAACTAACGTGTAAACTATGTTTACTGAATCTCATATGTTGTGTGAAACATTCACATTTAGCAAACCAAAACACACCAAAAAAACAACAACAAGCATTAATGCTTGAGCTCACAATCAGGTGCATTCCACGTGGATTTCGTCTTTATAAATTTGGCCACAATTGTACTTAATGCTCAAGAGATTGGACGTCAACAGCTAAAACTATTTGTAATAATTAAGATAGCGCTTTTCCGGTAAGCATTCATCGTCGATAAGTTTCCTTTTATGATACAATTAGCCAAAGCCTTCATGTCCTCGCATTTTCCGGCAGACGATTAAATTCCCCGAAAAAACTGTAACGCCGCTTTCAATTATAGGTTACTTTCAACTCATTCTATCCTATCTGAATAAAACACGTAAGTGGGAAAATTGCCCATTTCGTCAATGATCGTCATTTTATCAAAGGCTTGTTTATTTCTCAGAAGTGTCAGTCAATCTGACAGTTAACTTTTATCTCCGATATAAAACGAATTTGTGAATATATTTATACCGCTCGTATGAGAGATAATTAGCGATACACGATTTGATAATCTCGTTTTTTTTGTGCCCTTTTTACCAAAGCGATGAAAACGTTGAGATATTCAATGTACGTTCATTTTTTGTATAAACAGTTGCCAATTTTCTTATCCGGAAAAGTTTGGATTGGGATATAGTTTGGATTTGGATGCGGCGCTGTGTAGAACTGTAGACATATTTATTTAACATATTGATCTGTTTGTTAATTAAAGTATAACCAATGTATAGTAATGGAGAAATATAAAACAGTAAAAACCCTGCAAAATATTTAACAAAATAATTATATTCTGCTTTGTCATTAATAGTACCAGCACCACCACAACCGCAATTATTTGCATAAAAGAATAATTTTCATAATAACAACAACAATTATCATCAAAATCAACAACACTGTTGCATCTAAATAGAATACAGAAACAGAAACAAAATAAACTTCATGTGGTTAAACATATATGCAGGACTTCAGACCAATGTCACAATCGGAGATCCTTGGGAATCTTCCATATGATGTATCATAAATGAAAACTCGTACAGCATTTGCAGATACTTAGGATAACATTATACTAATTTCTGACTTTAAAAACGCACCGCTGAAACGGTTTATTAGAATAATTTACGTATCTCAACATGAACTTTTGAAACCATAAAATTATAGGAAATGTAAAGGGCGACAACTTATGTCCACTTTACCTAGTTACCTTTCCTTGTTAGAGTTTTCTGAGCAATATTTGCAAGAAGGAGCATATCCGATTTTAAGCAGAAACTACTGCATCAGTCTGACTGTTTATATGAAATCAGGGAAAAACAAATGTGACCGATCATTATTCTCCTTGTATTATTTAAAGTTACAACTTGGAGGGATGTCTGGTCTTCAGTAAAATCTAAATTGCAAATATATTAAACAAATACTGGTAGTCAAAATGTCACATTATGATTAATGATGGATTCGATTTATGACAAAACGGACTGCACAATTCTACGATAAAATCAAAAACGACTCAATACAACGGCATGTCGCGTCTTCATATTACATTGCATAAAAAGGGAGACAATTGTGTTCAGGTTACGACCTGCCAGCCAGCTGCTAGCCGATGACGATTCTTAATCCAATCCTCAACAGAGATATTGATCCGTACCATTAGACGCTCTCTCTGTCCGCTCACAAAAGCGTCCATATGTGTAGCATAACCGCACACTAACCAAACACGATCATGTTTATATTGACGTTACGTTTAGGATCTCCGCTATTGATTCGTCTCCCCCGAGGACTGGTCTGGCCTGTAAAAGACCTCTGAAGATAATTTCCATTTCACTTTTAATACACTTAATACATTTGACTTCGGTAATTGTAATCGATCCGCCTACTGACGGATTCTAAAACTGAATACCAGCATTAAAGACATTGAGTGATTTCACGACCAGACATGGTTGACGATACATATTGCTTCTCATAATAACAAGAAACGTCAATATATGCGTGTGCATCGCTCTCTGCAGAAAAGGACAAAGTGAGGCGAACGCTCTGACCGTGACATCGACAGACTTGATGAAGAATGTCCTTTGCAAACCAGGCATCGCTTTTAGATAATTTCCTCGTTTATTTTCTTCAATCTGGTTTTGCTGATGTTTACACTTTCTGCTTATTATTTTTTGCAATATTCGATCATATCGCCAAATTAACTTTAAATTAACGAAAATAACTTAAAACAGTGATATTTCATATTGAATTTGAAGAATTCAGCATGTCATAGCATCTTCTTATTCCCTTGGGAATCGTTAAACAAAATTAAGCAAACTGACCTGCTCGTGTTGTGTTTTTGGCGACATTAGTGGAAACAATAACGTTTTTTGTCTAAATGATATTATTACAAATATTAATTAATTCCCGTGTGTGGCTTCTGTCATTAGTATATATAAGTAAATGACGTCTCTGCTATGAAATTTTAAACGACTTAAACAATTTTATCAGAATAAGAAGACATATGAACATACAACGCTAATAATTGTAATAATGACTTTACTCTTAAAGCAATATTAAAAAGATAAATTAATGTGGTAACAAAATCAACAATATTGACATCAATATATTACATGAATTTAAATTCCAGAATAACTATGCGTCATATTTAAAAAATAATAATATATTAATGAGTTGTTTTATGCTTGATATCGCCATTCGCTAATGATATTAAATTGTAGCATTGTGTTTATTGCAATTTTTTAAGTTCGCTAATATATGAGTGTGTTTAATTGTGGAGAAATTTGTAAATTCAAATGCATGTGATATTTTTTTTTTCAAAGAACAGCAATTGCAATTGTGTTGAGAAATTGCATGCATTTTTTATATCTCTTATGATTACTTTAGCAAATCATCTTTGCCGTTTCAACTTTCTGTTTATGTCGCAAGTATCGGCCTTTTGCCATGTAACACGTCCGTAATCAAATACATGTGTTACATACGCATTTTAGAACATAAGGTGTATGTCAGGAGAAAGAAAATATTGTTTGGTGTATAAATGGTGGTTTGGAGCCAAGCCTTTAACAATTATATCAACATGAGCTATTCTATTTACAGGTTTTTTTTATGAATTCCAATTAGATTGTTATTTCAGTTTCATTGATAATTGCTTTTACTGCAAAAAATTCAGCTAACCAACACATTTTAGTATTTGCTTTGATCCGATGGTCATGCAAGTGGTTTTAATTGGATTTATTGCGATGTGATGTATCTAACACCAGTTATGTTAACGTATTAAGTCTTCTGGAATTTTATTGTTTATTGTATGTATGTGTTTTCCTTTGGAATGAATTGTCAAATAACCATCATACATATCTGAATCTTATTTTAAAGTAACTGGTAGGTCATTGACATAAAGTGAAAATAGCACAGGTCCTATTATAGAGCCTTGTGGAACACCGGATGTAACAAAGCGTGTGTCAAATTCTATTCCATGTGTCTTAACTAGCTGAGTACGATTTCTTTGATATAATGCAAAAACCTTCAATAAGGAACAATTATATAGTTTCAAATTGTGAAGTAGAATAGTATGGCCAAGTGAGTCAAATGCTTTTTGGAAATCCACAAAAGGGATCTTATACAAAACCTTCACCTATATCTTAAAAAAGTCGTATTAAAGCAGTGTCATATGAGTGTATAGGTGATTTGGGTCTGAAACTGGATGGATGTTGATTAAATATACGTGATTCTTGTTTAAGTCATTTAATTGACTAAGGACATCTCGTTCAATAAATTAAGACAATGAAGATGATAAAGAAATGGGTTGAAAATTAGTTCAATCATGTCCATACCCACCTGGTTAGTTGTATAACGGATATTTTTAATAAGTCGGTCAAAAAATCTTGTATCAATAGAATTATTGATTAACATATCTAATGACTGTGCAATCAATATACCTATCGCAAATTTATTTTGATATTAGATCCTATTACCGTCTATACTGCTACGTTGTGGCAAGTTTATCAACTAGTGTACTGACTTCACATGGCGTTATATATTATATCTGAACTCTCAGTGGATATTAAGTTCGTTAGCTATATTCCTTCTTCCAAAAACAGCGATGTTATTTATGTTTAGTGTACTTGGTAAAACTGTCCTTTTTATAATCATTGCATATTGCTTTGATAGACTGCAACAGCACCTTAATATTGTTTCTGTTTTACAGCATTATTGAAAAATAATTTCTTATCGCTCTAAACGTCGATATGCCCCTTTACGATAATGCTACTAAGTAAACCATGATTACCATTTTGCATATCTCCTATAAACATGGTCCAGTGATGTGCGTTTGTTCGATCAAATAGTATGAAGGTTACATTGTAAACATGGTTATGTTGACTAGAATGTGAACTCACATGAGATGTTAAGGTTCATTGACACCCTCAAAGGCCAGACAAAGCTTCAGTTAAGTACAGTATGCTCTTGCTGATGATTTGATTCATTTATTGGACGCCATCAGACAATGCCATTACATAAAATTCAAGATTACTTTCCTAAAACCCCAGACCAACCGAATACAAACTTTGTTACTTTCATTAAAAGAAGCCCAAAATAAAAACTCTTATTTGCACTGAAACTAGATATAGAATGTGATTAATTTCGTTATTTTTTGTCGTTCATTACAACGAAACAACGCGAAAAATATCAGTTTAAAAACTATCGATTATAGTTTGCAAAGAATTAACAGCAGGAGTTTCAAGGTCAAAATCATATTAGAAAAAAATGTCGTTGCTCAGTAAATAAAGGACGATTTGTGGTCGATGCGAGTATTCAACGTTCGGCAATAGGAATGCCTACATGACTCTTACCCGACACCTAAACAAACTGATTGATACGTATAGATATTGCAACTAAGAAACCAAACATCTGTGGCTGTAAGAAATTGTTGTTGTTTTTGTAATCGCTTATCTTATCTGCAGACACGTGTTTTCCCAAACCGTCAATTCCAAGCAACCAAAGCAGCAAAATATCGAACCGAACGCTCATTAATTGTTTGTAAAAATAGAATAAACTTCGGTTATTTGGGGGATAGCTGGGTGAAGTTTATGCAGTTTTTATCACATGCATTCGTCAATTTTTTATATATTTTTTTAATTATCTAATACAATCAAATACAATCAAAATAAAACTAAATTTGCACTTACTATCATAAATATAACTCCAAAATCCAATCTATTGCGAGAAAATCAGTTTTCACAAAAGTAGATAGGAAAGAGACACCTCCGTTATTAACCAATGAGATCACAGCTTTTTGTATACAAACATTTCCGAGTCAAATACTAGTTGGAAAACCGATTCTCGCAACTGATTGGATTTGAAAGGATATATATGTTAGTAAGTGCTAATTTAGTTTTATTTTGATTGTATTTGATTGTATGAGATGTGTTATCCCATTGTGTGACTGTCAAACCTAATCATGCACGTTTGTAATGTATTTTCGTGGTAGTCAGATCGTGTCAGGAAAATGTTTTTGCAAGTTTGCTGTTTGATGACCGCTTTACGGTAGACTTATGCGAACAGGCATCGATTTATTCATTTAGTACGAAGTCTTCTGCGTTGTTTGAAATCAAGTTTTTGCAAATCGGTTGAAAATTGATGGAGTAGTGAGCTTCGGAAATTGACTGCTGTGCCGAAATCAGCTTTTCAAGTGTCGTAGTCACATACCTTGTATATATATTATAATTAAAAAAAAAATCAACTAACTTTTGTTTTGTTTTGTGGTAAGTTTGTATAACAAATAGATAATAAAAAAAAAAAAATGACGAATGCCTGTGGGTAAAATGAACTGTAGNATCAAAAACATTTACATTTAAAGAAATATTTAGATCTATAACGACATTTAAACTACACTCATGTATAGGAGTTTAATAAATAAATATCTCTTCTTTAAGTAAAAACAAAAACACCTTAACATGTTTGATCAAATGTTGTTTTTTATAAATGTATTTGAGATGCAACGCTTTTGTGACGTCAATGAAAATTATTTACAAAAGAAAAGCAAATATTAAATACATTATAACATAAAGATTTAAATATTTTCCAATAAACATCCTCATTCCAACTACATCAGCAATTTAACCTGAGCAAACATCGTACATTTATTGGCCTAATTCGAGACTGGTCCGTTTGGGGACTTCTCCAATCTGGCGTGATTTCGATCGGTCGCCAGTCTATAACCATGCAAGCATCTTGATAAAATTAATGGTTTTATATATGTCTGCATAGTTTACCCATTATCTGGTTAGGGGAAAATTAGCTCCGATGAGGAAATGTTTGCGAGAAACAAATATCTCCTCAACGGTTTGCCGGTTGACAATCATCAGCGAAATCAATTTAACGCCGTAAAATCGTCGCATAGTGAAACGCGCTTAATGCGTATTTTTGCATGTTTCACAGATATGTCCAACGGCAGCATGATATGTCAGTTAGTTTAAGGCGATATATACAGTTAAAATGAGAATACATGTATACACATTTTATAAAGCATTATTTTTATTTTGCCAGTATAATTTTAAGAGTTAAAATAAATGTTGTTATAAGTTGTTATTATATGATATTCAGAATACGTATATCGAGAAAGAAAAAAAAGAACAACACTTCGTTTTGCTTTCTCATTTAAAGTCGCATGTAATGTTAGTTTAAACCTTTTTATTTTAGCTCGATTGCATCGAAAGCCTGATGCGTATTTGAAACGCTCTCGATTCCGTTTCCTGTGACTAGAACCTGTACTTGGTGTCTATGGGGGGATTTAAAGAACGCTCTTTGGGGATCGAACCCGTGACCTCCCGGTCGATAGGCGGACACCATATCCACTACGCCAAGGCGTAAGGTTCCGTGTCCGTATCGATCTTTATGGCCAAAATATTGAAATTATGAATATTTAAGAAACCTTATTTTTTATTTGTATTTTCCAAAATGTCGTCTTTGAGGCTGATACTGCCGTTAAAGTACAGACGTTAACACAATCTGCTGTTATTAAAGCAGATTGCTAGTATATTATTCGCCCCAATATGAGCATCCTCGTGTGAACCGCAGAAAAAAACAAATTATTGCACTCCTGATTTCATAACTCAAACGCTCACAAACCATGGATACCACCCTTAAAAAATGACACGATTTTCGTTGTCGTACTTCTGGCGCAATTTCTACCGCGCGATGGCCCTATGGTCGCTTGTGTCAAAAGCAAGAAATGTNCAGCGAGATATTCACCGTGTTTTCAGTTTGATTGCATTACAAGATGCATCGGTCGAGTCCCGTTTTAGAGTAACGCTTACGGTCATCTGGGACTGAATCCGGTAAATGGTTTTTCTACAAGATAGTTTGAAACATTACTTATATTGTTTCTGATGATCACTGTCGTCATCCTGACCGACCGTCTTTCACCTCTTCTTCCTCATCATCATTCTCCTCATTATGAAATCATCTTAGTGATCCTCATAATCAACAGCTACACAATTATACAGTAATACTTATTATCAACCTCATCATCACCTTGAACAAAATGAATATAATTTGCGACACATCAATGTAAAATGCACTACATGTTAGTCATGTCAAATTAATGCACGAAAACTTGTTCAAATTGTAGTTTGATCGGGAAACATCATTTCAAACTTTTGTTCCATCTGAAGATTGCTCTGGAAAATAGAAACATCTATGCCATATGAATGTATAAATTTAGATTGGTTTGGAAACATCAATGACAAAGATAACACCAATTTAAGGTTGTTTTGGAGACATCAATTTTGCACAAGATGGGACCAACGTTAGATTGTTCTAAATACAAACATGTCTTAAATGAGGGCCAATGATTGAACCAAAGTTTGATTGTTATGGAGATATCTTAGCCACCTTTAATATTTAATTGGCACATTAATGCAAATTATTGCACAAAATGTTGATTGTCCTGTACAAATCAATCCAATTGATTGTACCAAGTTTTCATGATTAAGAGTTTTTAGCACCCACCAATTCAAATGAATTAACACATATTAACAGAATGGGGGAGGGGGCATGCGTAATCTGGGGCTGACTGGGTTTAAGTGAGGTTAGTTGGAACGGACTTCCAAAATGTTATATTTTACTGAACACACTCGCAAATACTGTTTATTATAAGAGAAAATGATATTCGTACACACACAATCTATTCACATAAGTAAACAACACATTTGTGGACGGTTTTCCTTCAATAACCTTTTTATTCCGACGTCTACTATCTTGAAACAAAAACACGAAGGAAGCACAAACACCGTAGAGCCGAAAGGGCGTATTCATTTTAAAGAAATATAAATATAAAGTTGCTTACCGGGTTACAATATCCGCTACTCCTTCACGTACATCACGAAAACGACGCCATTTTGGAAGTCAGTTTCAACCAATCTCACTTAAACCCAGTCAGCTCCAGTATACGCATCCCCCCCCCCTGATTAAGGTCGTCGTCAACTTTTCAATGCATTTGAACATTGCGCTTCATGCATATTGCTTTTGAAATATTCATGCAAATTGTTAGTACCAGATGTAAGTTATTCTGCAAGAAATCTTATATTTTTACTGTATACATTGTTCATGGAAAGCTGGCTCGTAGAGTGTTACCTATGTCAGATATTTTCTATTTTAACTTTCATGTAATTTAATCATTTAAGTGGACAAAGTATAAAGTCAAAACGTGTCTGGCTCTAAGGAATTAAAAGCAACATCTTTTTCTAAATATCTTTTGATTATGCTATTATTGCGGCGTGACGACGCAATTGACACCAAATTCAAATCTCTATGTGCAAGATTAATGATCGCGCGGACATCAATTATACTATTTCTGTCTAGATTTTGTCCCCGGAACCAATACCGCTGTCCTCGGACCCTTTACGGCAGCTACACGGATCATCCCGGATGCTATCTCCCCGGATGATCACGGATCAACACGGCAAACAGTTAGTTCCAGATGTAAGTTATTCTGCAAGATATCTTATATTTTTACTGTATACATTGTTCATGGAAAGCTGGCTCGTAGAGTGTAACCTATGTCAGATATTTTCTATTTTAACTTTCATGTAATTTAATCATTAAAGTGGACAAAGTATAAAGTCAAAACGTGTCTGGCTCTAATGAATTAAAGGCAACATCTTTTTCTAAATAACGTTTGGTTATGCTTTTATTGCGGCGTGACGACGCAATTGACACCAAATTCAAATCTCTATGTGCAAGATTAATGATCGCGCGGACATCAATTATACTATTTCTGTCTAGATTTCAAATTAAACTAACACTACCCGATTTTTAATAATTTGTCAGCATAATCTATGGTCGTCTAGTGGCAACTTAAGTGCAGTGCGCGTGAAACAAATGCTGATTACATAGCGCCAGAACAGTCGTTAAGCATCCAAGTCGTTTAGTTAAATTGATAAACACGTCTTATAGTCTGTGAATGTTTCACAACATTTGGATTATTCAAGTGGAAGGAATATCTGCATGATTTCTCAAATGATTCTGGCGGGAAGATAACTGCAATTTTGATTTTGAATTTAAATGCCGTAAATTAAAAGATTCTAGTAAATGGCATTGTCGAAGTTTGATTTTGCGTACAGTTCTTAAAAGGTATGATCGATGCTGTTTGAAATTGTCAGAGCAATTGGTGTTTTTCTCGCGACACCGAACGAGATTGAGAAATCGCGATCCTCGTTCCGTCATGATTTGCACACGATACTGATGCATCACGGGATCGAACACAATGCCGATACGGCAAAAAATTACTAATAAATGACTGAAATTAAATCCCACCACCGATTTAGCAAGTTAAATCGGGCAGATGAATTATTTTAAACAAAACGCGGTGGGCTTGTTCATACAAGTTGTTTTCGAATTTATGTTTACCTGATTATAATCATATCCAGATCGAACGGTTGATTTTTCATTCCGTTGAACAAATCACTTTCTCAGTGACATCGCTTTTGAAAAGAAAACTAACGTATTGATTTGAGTTAAAAAAAAAACTTGCATCAATTTGGTCTTGAAGTTTTTTTTCATTCATGATCACTGAGCATTATCGGTTATTTACAACTGTTTTCTTGTAAAGGCTAAATAATTAAACTTTGAACAAACTCGTTGTGTGTGTGTGTGCCTCCAGATATTTAGTTGTTTGTCTGTTGTGTGAGTATTCAGATGTTCTGAATGTAGTTTATGCCATTTTTAAAGCAACATGGTCGTCCGTGTATCCGTCTAAACGCCTGATATATCGACAAGCATGGCAACGCATGTGTGGTGTTCAGTCGGATGCCACTGACAATTACTAGGTGTGTTTTAATGGTCAGTGAATCACAACAGCAACATCAAAAGCACCATTGTATGTATGTCTTCTACACAAATAATGTTCAGCCTTATTCAGACTGCATATGCATACGGAGAATGCACATGAAAATGTATGTGCGCATGTATATGCTGGTATTTGTGAGCATAATTACACACAATATATTCTCTACACATAGCGTTTCATCAATGGTTTTTCTTATATGAATGTTTATTTAATTATAAATTATGTATGTACACAGTAAATGACAAGTCAGTTTTTCTCTCCTTTTAATGAGGACAATAAATAATCGTCGGTAATGTATTGTATCAAAAAGAATGCTGCCGATAATATGACATAAAAGTAAACGTAATTAATAAATCACATGACGTCATCTGGAAGACTCTTGTCAAATATGTTACGTGCGTCAGTATAAATGGACAGGGATCAATGGTTCGGTCCACCAAACAAACGTATAGACCATAACCATACAAACTGGCGTCGAATACGTTAATTTGCTAGTTGATTATTTGCATTCTAAATCACGTTTTTTAATTTCTTTAAACCAAATAATGTGTACAAATAATACTATTGTATACGCTCATGCTGTTGTAATTGTAACGTGGATTGATAACACGGTGATAAATATGATGATAAAGAAGACTAGGATGGGGACCTTTACAAACACCTATATTTATATAGGTCACAGAGAAGAAAGGAGAGGACGATCGATAAATATGTTGCTGATGAGAATTATGATGTAATCGATGATGATGAATATGATTATGCCGATGAAGAAGTATAATTTAAGGGGAAGATGAATACTTTGGTGAAGAATATTAGGATGTGTCTCAATTTCAATTTAAAAATGAGGATGAACATGATGTTCATTATGTAAATGATGGTGACGATGATAATAAATTAATAATTAGTATTATGTTGATGACGGTGCTGGTGGTGGTAATTTTGATGATGTTGATGATGATGACGATACATATAGCGACGAGGATGTCTGTGATTCAAATGATGGTGTTTATGTTGATGATGATGATAATNATACGTTACGTACGCCAGTGTAAATTGACAGGGAGCAAAGGTTCAGTCAAGCAAACTAACTTCTAGAATATAAAACCATACACACTGGTGTCAAATACGTTAATGTGTTAGTTGCTTTTTTAGATTCTAAATCATGTTCTTGAATTCTATTTAACGGTTTTGTTCCTAAGAACTATTATATACGCTCATGACATATACTGTAATTATAACGTGGATTGATTAAACGATGATAAATATGATGATGAAGAAGACTAGGATGGGGGCCTTTATACGCATTGTTTTTAAAGGTTCCAGAGCACATAGTTGATGACAATCGATTAGTATGTTACTGATGAGAATTATGATGGAATCACTGGTGATGAGTATGATTATGTCGATGAAGAGGAAGAGTTTTAGGGGAAGATGAATACTTTGGTGATGAATACTAGGATGGGTCTGAATAGGAATTTGAACACGAGGATGAAAATGGTGTTGATAATGCAAATAATGGGGAGGATGATAATAAATTAATAATAATTATGATGATGTTGATGACGGTGTTGGTGGTGTTTATTATGATGTTTATGATGATGATGATGACGATAAATATAGCGACGAAGATGTCTGTGATTGAAATGATACTGTTTATGTTGATGATGATGATAATGATGATTATACTAATTATAATAACGATGATGAGTCGGGGAAAAGGGATTTACAGGATCCTTCGAAACTGTCTTAAACTGTCCTGAAACGATCGCTGCTGTGTGCTTCTTTAAAGTCACTTCTCGTTGAAATTTAATAACTGAAGGTTACTATAAAGTTGCCGCGTACGTGTATGAACGAATGTTTAGGACGGCGATCAAATCGTTCGACTCAAGTATAATTCATCAATTAGACGATGGCAATCCGTCCTGATGGTCACATTGACCAAATTGAGAATGATTTATTGAGTCACGGCCTCAGAAAATCGAATAAAATCAATTACCACCCAATCCGCGTGTTTTAATATCGGACACAAGGGAATATTTAAATTGAAATTGATTTAATGCCTCACATTTCAAGACTTAAGACAAAATATTGAGATTCGGTTGATTTTTTTTTTACATGTAATGACATCAATCGACATGTGTGCTTGCGAGGTGATTATAACATACAATAAGAAAACAAGTTTTTCAATGAATCAAGTTTTCAAATTTGGTTTTATAACATTTACGAATATTGTTGTATATATAACTGACTAATACAACAAATATGTGTAGGTCGTAATGGTGTGAAAACTTGCGCCGTGCGACCGGGAATCAATGGATTTTATCCCGAATAAAAATTCATTCTAAAGATCTTTCCATAGATACAAAAAACTGGTTTCTCCCATAAAGCGGTCTTGAGAGTGCCTCTCTATGTATATAAGCTTAAGGCTTCCGATGCGGATCGGAATTGGTCAGAAAGCACTTGTGCCCTTAACACACGATAACAGTACATCTCATGTTGTCTGCGAGTAAGTATTCCCCACATTTCTCTCGCAGCAGAGTCCGAGCAGACAATTCATTTTCTTCTCGTACATCTTCCACTTCGATGACGGCCTTTATTTGATCACCTTCATCTATGTCCTTCTTACAATATCACTTTCGCGGCTTCGTGATTCTCGTAGTTCATGGGCTGTCTGGTAACTGGTGAGGGACGGGTAGTTGCTTGTATTGCATCACGTGATCTTGTCACATTCAATAGTATAACATGTCTTTATAAAAAAAACATAGACTTCTAAAATATGGACATATAATTGT
The DNA here is from genome assembly GCA_007657795.1 of Dreissena rostriformis. NCBI lineage: Eukaryota > Metazoa > Mollusca > Bivalvia > Myida > Dreissenidae > Dreissena > Dreissena rostriformis. The sequence goes on from VMBQ01003938.1 coordinate 90,461, forward strand.
CTGCTACAACAACAACTAAATAAACGACACTTACTTCTCCTCTACAGTAACAATAACTACCACTACTACCAATTATATATTACAACGACCCCACTGCACCCATCACAAACACCACCTGTATGCAAGTTAACGTTTTTTTCTTTACTGTATATCAAGACAATACAATATCATACAACCTTACAAGCAGTCACTGCTTGTTTACAGTCACACACACACACACACGCACATACCATAAAACGGAAATCATGTCATTAATATCTGTATTACTACCGACAAGAGTATTTTTCATTCGAACGCCTGGGTGGTAGTTGCTAATTGTTACTTAAGATTCGACGACTGTAACTAATCTCGCAGAAAAGCTCGTACACTTTAGCATGTTTTGGCTGTAAACGGTATTGATAAAAATGTTTATGCCGGCTTATATTCATAACATTTAAGTCACATTTACTTTTACTTTTCATATTCATGTTTGTTATCAGGGAAGACAATACTTATGGGATAGCTTTTTACAATATTGTTGTAAAATGTAGTTTGAGCATGGTCGTTGTTAATTTATAATGCACACAAGTCACGTAATTATTTATATGACGTCGTTGACAGTGCATAAGTGGTTATGATATCATCGTGCAACAAACAGACAATGACAAAACGGTCTCATAAGTGATTATTAATTATGTTTTATTTTAAGTTATTTTTTCATGAATTACGCGGTAAACCACTCCAATTAAATGTACTGGCTTCCTAAAACGGTTATTCTTTGTGTTTAATTGTTATTAACACTACTTACTACAGATGGCAGCCCTAACTGTACAGCTAAAACATCGTCAGCGTGTGTATATGTGTTGTATGGTGACAATTGTGTGCAATATTGTGTAATTTAACGCACATCGACCGCAAAGATCACGCATACACATAGCTCTCCGGTTGTGTCAAGTTGTCTGTAAATATTCCGTCTCTGACAGGAGAGTGAGATTTTAATGTTTAGCTCTCGTTAAGGACCATAACACATGGTTTTAATTTGACAGCCCAATTAAACAAAATTTTCATTGGCATTATAACAGCTTGGTGCGTAAATGTGGACAAGTGAAGAACTAGCGTATAAGCATAATTGTGTACTTTAAGGGGTGTTGCGGCAGTTTATTTAACCGAGGATATATTTATAGCAGCACCTGATGCTATTTTCACAACCCACTATTGTTTTATCAGAATCATCAACAACGACCTAGTTGGTTCATAATAGGTACAGGGGTCAGTGGTTCGATCCCAGGTGCGGTTTACTTTTTTTACTTCTTCTTTTTTCCTTTTTTTATATTTCATTCTTGTTTTTTTACTGGAGCTCTTTAATCCTAATGTTTACATTAATCGATTTGAAGCATTTATTCACAAACTTCAAAACATGCCGAAATCTGTCAACAAGTCCCAGCCATTGATGATTAAGGTCGAGTTTGATACTGTATGGCCTTATGTCTGTGATTAAATACTGTATTATTGTTGTGTTTTTTTGTAAGCTGTTGTGATCCCAGTTAAGATTGTTAACAATTTCTAATGTTTATGCATATCTCTAACAATCTATGTTCTGGTACTTGGATTTTGCCTACTTGCTGTATTTTATGAAATGTGACATAGACGGTAGGGATTGTTAAACACAAAAATCTCTGTTAAAAGTGCGGTGACCCCTTTTTTATTTTTGTTTTATGA
>VMBQ01003939.1:0-33485 GCA_007657795.1 Dreissena rostriformis
TACTAAGATGACAGATTTAGTTATGTTTTTGTATCATTTATAGTTAAAGATCAATTAACATACCCATTTCCCAGACTAAGATATTGTTAAAACAATGTATCGCCTTTGCGACTGACCTCTTTTATGCATTATAGCATAAGCTATTTACTAGTTTTTTTCGAATACTCGGCATATACACACACTTGAACAAGCTGTAGATTACCTAGCACAAAATATATTTGAAACATATAATTAAATGTAAAAAGTAAATGCATGCACAAAGCTTATAATTAATCATGTTTATACACTTTGCGATATGATGCTATAATATCGGTTATTTAAAGTGATGAATCATTATGTTAACCATGTTTTCTGCCATCTGGAATGTAATTAAGTGTGTTGACATGTATACGGAATTGAGCCAGTTCGATTTGGTGCGGTTTATTCACAATTGAGTCACACTGTTATTATTTTCCTGTTGGTACATATTATTTTTAAGTTGGCACCAACAAGGGTCTAACAATTTATCGACATGTGCATTCCCCAGTTAGTATATAAAATATAATGTAAGTGATTTAAAATAATAATAAACTACGTGTTTGATAAGTGTTTGCTTTGGTACATATATAATTATTAGTGTTATTATATAATGATAATGCTGTCAAAGTCGGCGGTGATTATAAGTGTATAACAACATTAATTATAACTATTATAATATTATTAATATTGTTTTCAACAAATAATTTATGGGTGACACATCGGCATGAATTTCCAGTGCTAAAAATACACTCTTTCTATTTTATTTTATGCAAACATTATGTACATAAGTTGGTTTACATAAATATAGTTTGAAAGAAATACGTGAATTCAAACCTTTAAAAACGGTGTTTGGTTTGCAAGGAAAAAACTAAGCGATTGCCAGTGACTACTTTCCTTAAAATATAATCTGTTATTTTGACAGGTAGAATCAAATGTAAGGTCAATATTAGCGTTAACCCGTTTTTGACATTCTCTACTCAAACAAGTGCATACATACTGTATTTTGTAATACAGCACATGAGTAATGGTATCACAGTTGTAGAATTCGAATGCATATATAATAACAATAAATACTGATCATTATTCAGATTGACCTACCGCCGTAGACTAAGTCACTGGCGCATCAAAATGCATCGCCACATTCGTTGTGAAACGTTCATGATTGTTTAAAGTTACAGATGTTATTATTTTTGAAAATGCAATAAACGTATTTAAGACAATTTAAGTGAAGTGGACGTTGCCATGCGTGTGAATTAATTTCCTGATGTTTACCTGTTTCAGGGGATTAAATGCATGAATTATGTAATAATGTCAGAGTAAGGACAAAGTAAATGTACACTACTCAATCAATCTAACAATCTAAATGCATATGGTCATTTCTACTTTTAGGATAAAAAACCTCATAGTACGTGAAAATCGTGAATGTTTTTTTTTTCTGATGGAGAAAAGGAATTAAACAAATACGCCGCCTCTCCCTCTCCTTCATTCGGTTTGACAAATAACGTGGCCTGAAAAAAAATAACATTATTTTTTAGTTTTATGAATGTATTGTATTCATTTGTTGATTAATTGCACCATGATTGTAATGGTATAATGCAGCACGTGCATGCTTGTAGTCGGCTTATAGCTAATAAATTCATAAATTTATATTGATTTGTGTTATGTCTCTTATGCTTATTTTGATGTGAATTATATTTGAGTCAATCAAATAAGGCATTTTCGTATAACTTATATAATTTCATATAATAAACATATTTAATTTAAAAAAAATCATACATATTCTTTACAATGTTTGTACTAACTTAAATATAACCCATAAACGTGCACGACATTGTCCAATTAACAACCATCCTAACTCACAGTTACCCCTGTTGGTAAACGCAAGTTCCCTGTTGGGCATTATTGAAGTTCCACAGTGGTAGTGGTTCCTCTCTTGGTTAACAAAATTCCCCTGTTGGCACACATTGACGTTCCACAGTTGGAACGCACTAAGTACCCCTGTTCGTATACACCATTTCCCTGTTGGTACACATTGAAGTTCCACAGTTGGTACGCACATAGCACCCCTGTTGGTTTACACCATTCCCCAGTTGGAACACATTGAAGTTCCACAGTTGGAACGCACTAAGTACCCCTGTTGGTAAACACCATTCCCCTGTTGGTACACATTGAAGTTCCACAGTTGGTACGCACTTAGAACCCCTGTTGGTATACACCGTTCCCCAGTTGGCACACATCGCAGTTCCTCATTTGGTACACACATAATTCCCCGGTTTGCATGTAATTTTGTTTTTTATTTATTACCCTATTTATCATAATGTAAATGTCAAAATCGTGTTTTGGGTTCGAAACTTGTCTGTTCATTATCACTTTCAGCTTTCCAGAAATTTTGGAAATGGTGGTCCCCGGTTGTTAAGTTTTGAACACATTTCCCCGGTTGGAAGGTTTTACAAGTATGTGTGTGTGTGTGTGTGTGTGNTGTTACATCATATGATGGTGCTCTTAAATCATTTACAATTGGACCCGACCTGAATGGTATTTGTGTTCCCTATATTTATAAACTGAAACCTTTAAAAAATATTTTCCTATGTAACTGCAAGGCAAATACGGTTGGCAATGGCTATGTAATCTTAAATGATGGTCCTCTACGAACTTGTTTTGACATCATGCCTCTGGGAAAAACATTGTTCTCATCATTAGGTTAATGTATTTACCCTTTATATAAATAGTGAAGAACTTAAAAAATATATGAAACTGGCAAGGCCCAGAAGTATAGTATCTGTCATGTAACATCATATGCTGGTCCTCTACCAAGTTCGTTTAAATCATGATCCTGGGATTAAAATTGGCCCTGCCCTTGGGGCTACTTGTTTTCTTTTACTATATCTAATTTGTAAATCGTCAATTCTGAAACCACAAAGTTCCGAGGTTTGTGTATTTGGCATGTAACATCGAATGATTGTCTTTTAGCAAGTTTTCAAATCATGCCCCTGAGGTACAAACGGGCCACGCCTCATACGTCAAATGATTTATATAGACGTTTATAGTGAAATAACTGTGAATAAATTGCTATTTCAAGTAATTGTTAAGGGCTTTTACTGGTTGCGAAAACATCACTAATATATTCCATATTACCACGCAAGGTTAAATTCAGTTTCTTTAATGCGTGTATAGAATCTTTTTCAACAAGAAATCGCTAATATTTTGTTTATACAAAACAAGAAAATAAAATTAAATAAAACAGTATAATGGAATGAATATAATATATGCGTGTATCTTTGTGTACCTAATTTATTAGACTCTTCTCTGAAAGGCTTAATCGGCTGTGCAAGACTCGTCGTGTAAACCTTTCTTTAACTCGTCGAATTTTTATTCAAGAATACTTAGACATAAACCTTATATTATCTATGTACATCTCAGATGTAATTTGTCGTGTTTGGTCCAATGTTTTCAGCGTCGTGCGTGCAAGTTAGTGAGCTTTTGACGTTTGTACATATATATATTTTGTTAAATATTATATATTCTTATATAAATAGATGCGTTCGTGTTTCAAATGAAATATGATACGTGTTTGCTCTGCTTTTGATGTGAATTGACTTTCTGTGTTTGTATATTATGAATTCCAGTTCTATAATATTTGGCTTATGTATACGTGTATGTCTTGTATACGTGTATGTATTCACTTTAAGATCAATCAAAGTATTCAAACAAATATTTCCTTCACTACATTCAACAGTATGCAAGGAATATTGAACGCATATTTAAAAAAAAACGTATTGAGTTATATGGAGCTAACCCTAATACGCAAACGAATATTGACGCACTTCACGAAGTTTTTTATACATCTAATTGATTATGAAATGTTCAATGTAGCTTTCATACTGGAGTAACAAAAACAACAATACATTTATTGAAAATATTAGTATCAAGATTTGTATTTCTTATAACCAAAATCTTCTTTTATGAATAAACATACATTAGATTTTACATAAGAAAGTACTGATTTGTCAAAGTAGTTACTTGATGAATGTATATCCAGATGGGTTGATATAACATATATGGCTAAAACATGTTTTTCTTTTTTCAGTGCAGCAGCGGAATTTACATATAAAATAGTATTCGTCGTCTAAATCAAAGGCATCACAATATAAACAATAACATTCATTTTCGTGGAATGTGATTCTGAGCGTTTACAACTTCATGTGTTCGTCATGGTTAGCCGGCTCCTGAAAATGACGACCATTCACGTGATGAAATTGTCGGAGTTGCATGTGTTTTCATTAGTTTTCTGTTACTATATTTGTAAAACACATAAACCAGTAAAGAGTATTGACTACACTAAACAAACCTGTTCACATATTTCAAATTTTGTCGTCGCGGATTACTCAAATATTAATTCGAAGCTATAACATTATGTCGTTTATAAATCAACATATAATGCAATGACGTATAGTATCAAAAGAGCGTGCACATTTTTTGTCAAAAGATATCAAACCGTAAAATATTAATATAGCGTTTAAAATGTATAACGAGGCAAGAAAGCCTACATGTAAGTACGTAACACTTGCATTTCAAAGGCCGTGGATTCGACTCACGAAAGGAATACATAGTTTCATAATAAATAATATAATGCTTCCCTGATAATAGTCAACACGTTTTTGAATCGTTTTTTTTAAATAAGACGTGGATAAACATTTATTTAAATGATAGCTTCACCTAATATAGATATAGATCAGGGCAACACCAAAGTCTTCTTTTATCGCACATGCAGCGGCGTTGTGCCTCACCTGCAATTTTGAAATTAAACATTTGAATCGGTTGCTTCACGCGCTGCTCACATGGGAGACCCTTATACATGTTTCCACTCCCGGTCTATGTGAGTAAGGTTTGTGGTCACTGTTTTGAACAGATGAGGTTTTCTCCGTATAATCCGTTTTTATATAAACAACACAAGCCAAATCCAAAATTACACACTTTCAGTAAAACAACTATGGAATTGGACATTCTGGTTACTATTTATTTTTTTAATCCAAACTTTCGTCGTTCAAGTAAATGAATTCGGTAGAAACGCTGAAGCACAATCCAGCACTCGTTAATTCCAAATATACACGCACATTGAATCCACATTCATGTTTGATTTCACGTTATTGTGGTCGTTTTACTTAAGATAAACTTAATATATGAATCTTGGTCTTGTTACCAATACATTTCATAATCAAACGAATGATGGCCAATAACATCTTGTTGTTTATTTCGGCGTAGCTATTTACGATGATGTTTGACATAGATTTCTTGCGCTAATTATGTAGTGGGAAAATTAAAAGCCGATTAATTGTGCTTATATACTGCTTATATACTGAATTAATTTAATGTCGACCTATAATACGAAAAGGTGTAGAATGTGTACCAATTATTTTTTGTTGTTGCGAAAACATACATATACTAGTTTTCATCATACATGAAAGACAGAAAAACACGTATATTTTACTGTTTTGAGTGAACTAAGCAATAGCCAATTTGATGTAGATTGTATTTTATTTAACCCGAATTTTATTAGTGTGTACAAAAATGTGTGTTTGTCATAGCCCACTAGACGTAAAATTGCAGAATATTCTTACTTTCAAGTTTTTGATATGCGTATTTACTAAGAATTTATTAATATCAAGCTAAGATTTTCAATAAATATAAACAGTATATCTGACATTTTCATGAAGCCTACTATTAAACTATTAAATATGGAGCGGGAAATTGTATTGGCTTTTATTTTAAATAGGAAAACAACATAATTAAATATGTCCATGTACTCCGTAAGATTCATTCTTGACAGAAATAAACATTTGCCTAAGATCAGGTAAAAAAAAAGTTACAATAAGTAAATATTTCTTATTAAAGGCACTTACCTTCAGAAATTGCCATCATAGCAAAGACAACGCACGCAACCAGGAGGGAAATTAAGCGAGCAGTATCCATGATGATTTTGGTGTTTGCTAACTGAATATCTCACCACTGACAGTTGAGCGCTCTTTATACTCAATTTAAACAGCGTGTTATTCAGTCCAGTGTTTACGAGACAGGACGAGGCGGTACGACCATCATTCACTTTTAAAACATCGACAACATTAAAACATGTTTGAATGACCCGCAAGCATCTGCAATCATCCGTCTTTTGGTAAATGTGTGCTCTAAACGAGGAAAAAATGTCAGAAACATAAGTTTCTATTTATCGAGCAGGTATGCGTGGTTTATGTCACATGCCATGTTTATACGTACGTTTGTATAATTGAAAACAACATTTAAGCAGCGTGCCTTATTATATGTCATTATAATACGACACAAAAAAGACGGATGTCCAATTATTACAGTGTTATGTATGATTCATTAAAATCCTCGAGTTAATATATTTAATGTCTTATAGCATTGCTCTATTTTTGACGTGACAATTAATATTGCATTAAAAAGCGGCTAGCTTTTGAATTTTGATCTAAACGGTAGCTCGATATACGTACTAACTCGATAATCGCAGTTCGCCTTTAAATGTCGATGTCAGTGCGGGAACACAATTCACGCTAGCTCGATATTCGATGTTTGAATTTCATTCTCAGTGCTAGCACAATATTCGTACCAGATCGATATTCACGGTTCGGTTTTAAATGTCAAAGTCAGTGCTTGCTCGAAATTCAAACTAGCTCGATATTTTCGACTAATTTTATAAAATTTTGATCGCTACAGAGGCGGGTAATTTTAATTTGTAAGTAATCTTTTTTATTCATGTATATAATGTGATCATTGCTTTAGTTTTCCCTCGTTTTATTTCGTCTGAAGCAACTTTGCTAATCCGGTTCACGGTGATCTGATCAACGTGATATATAATTTCTGATACCCATTTTTTAACTAATGCGCGATAGTGCTGTTTTTCTATCCTTCAGTATCTTACCATTGTTTAAATGCAGTTCTTAATTAATTTGATTAGCAAAGTTTCTTCAGTTTTAACTTTTTAACTTTTTATTTCATTTATTTGTGCAAAATGTTGAATTGATAAAAGTCGTCATGTATGTAATTTGTATATATTAAGTGGAATTCTTAACTGCGATAGACTCTTATAATTCCAATATGAAATGGCAATATACATTTGACAATTTGTAAATATTTGTATTGTTATCACCATGTATGTATATTGATGAGACTTAAATAAGGATATACTACTACTAGTCACGTGGTCTAGTGATTAGAAAACTCCGACAAGCAGATCGCAATGATAGCGGATTAGGCGAGTGAAATACTATATTTGTAACGATGTTTCATCATATTTTCTACAATATAAATTGTTAAAGCCGTACACTAAACTAAACTGCTTTGTAAAACTTTAATACAATCATAAATGCTTTAGAGAGAAATGGCGTAATCAAAATAAATGAGTAAACGACAGAGTGACTATCATAAACGTTCCATATACATATTAAAGTGAGTTGAATAAAAATTCGTTGTAAAAATGAGCATTTATTTCATATTGATTTTGAACTTGTATTGAACAGCCTTACAGTGAATACGTTGGCTATTCAAATATTATTATTGTTTTGAAAATATTTTTTTAAATGCAAATGACACCTCTATATCATGATGGGTTTTTTGTTTATTAAAAATTTAGACATTAATTGAATTTTGATTGTAACCATAATTTAATATAGTCCTAATTTCGTGGTTTCATTAACAGATAGTCTAATATTCATTTTATTTCATGTATTTTTATGCGAACCAGTTACATTTCACTATCGAAAAATGAAATGTTGGTATTACGCTGCTGTTCACGAACATTAGAATGGAATATATTAAGCATATTATGCATTTGTTTATTTATAACAATATGGACCTTATATGTTCATTGCAATGTTCACATTTCTCCCCGTATTAATATATGTTGTATTAGAAATGTTGTTGTTGTTGTATTATAAGCCGTACATGTTACACTTGAAGTCGCTTATGCTGGCTAAGCCGCGTTGAAATCACATTTTTGTTGTTTTTACTTTAGTTGAAACAATATTTAATTTTACAATTTATACAATTTATAATAATTTCCCTTGTTTATGATCCACATAAAATAAATATATAATTAATAATCATTCAAGTAATTAAAACGTTTTCTTTTCTTGTGTACAGTACCTAACAATGCCTTAATGTTCCTTCATTCCGAGATCCGCGAAGCATACTGTCACTTATTAATTATCAACAATTACGCTGAGATTATTTAAAAAAAAGCACGTGTGGCAATTGATTATGTTGCCCAAACTGCTTGATAATAGTGTGCATCAAACGGTTTAACACGTTTTTTTAGAACACACAACTGTTGTGGTCAAACTATGTATTGTGTTTGTTTTCTCCTTACTCGTTCATATGTTCAAGAAATAAAGGTAAAATAATAACCTTTTATAAAGTATGTACAGCACCTACAATTTTTTATAATGATCAAACAGTAATGATCAGGCATTTGATATAAAATCTGTGTTAACTTTTAAAAATTACGTACAATCCATATGAACGACACGCTTTTTTGTCGGACAAAATGGCGGCTAGATAAGCATTTCTGATGGGTGTGTGAAAAATCGATATCTGATTGGCTGATCGAAAGATTGGATTGACAGGTGGCTACTAGTTAATTGTTCTTGAGATGTATTACGATGCCCTGAGGTTAGGACCGTATGATGCTACAAATCTTGTAAACAAGAAGGGATTTAGGTGATGTGTGTTTAACCTCATTCAGTCGTACATAAGAATGTTGTTGTTGTTTTGTTGTTGTTTTTTCGATCTGGGGCATATACAGCCATTGAGTAATCAGATTGCAATTAAAACTAACTTTAATTGTCTATAATATTTTCTTTAATTGTCTTTAGTTAACACAAGTTCACTGTATGATGTGAACACCCTGATACTGCATGATATATACCTACTGTTAATGTAGGGCGTTTACACATTGTCACTGTATAATGTGAACACCCTGTCATTGTATGATGTTTAGACACTGTCACAGTATGATGTTAACACATTGTCATTGTATGATGTATACACACTGTCACAGTATGATGTTAACACACTGTCATTGTATGATGTGAACACCCTGTCATTGTATAATGTTTGCACACTGTCACTGTAATACGTTACAAATTGACACTGTGTGATCTTAACACATTGTTATTGTATGACCGATTAACAACGATGATTCGAAAAATATTTTTACCTACAACATTATATATATATTTCGTGTTTATTCTAAAGGTTTCAACCACGTGGGTGCAAGGATGTGATCTTTTGTCGGTGGTTAATACATTTATAAGTATATACAATAATTATTATTGTTTATATTCTCTTGTTATGCAAATAAAAGCATGTTGTCGGAAGTATCATTTTAGGTTAAACATATTTATTTCAAACAAGCATGTTTATAGATACAATTTCATACAACATTTATTATAAATAATAACATGTTTGAATGGGATGAGAACGAAAGACAATGTCTTATATGGTTCTTCTCCCTCGCCTCAATATATATACAGTTGCATGGGTTGTACGAACATAATTGGATTCAAAATAATAAGTAAAGAAAAACAAAATGCAAAAAACGAAACTCCGATTACAGAGTGTCAATTGTTATAGGTAATAGTATGACAGTTAGAAGGTGTAGGAGATAAGGTGGTAGAAGTTAAGGAAACAAAAGAAAGAGGTTTTGAAAGACTTGGGAGAAAAAAAAAGGCGTATGGGAGCCGTTCTATAGCATATTACGTATCAGATCGCTTACTATTTATTATAACTTTATGAACGACATCAGCTATTTACGTATTGATTTAGTAGTCACGTGCGTCGTCTCCATATAACATAGTTTCAATACATGGGGCGGAATATATAGATATCGTATTGATAAGTTCGCCGCGAATGTGTACATACTGAGTGCATTCGAGAAAGTGATGTGAAGTCGTTTCGTGGAGTCCACAGAGACACAAAGGGGATGTTACGATGTTGCGTCTGAATAGATGTTCATTTAATGCGCTACAATTTATTCTTTAGCGCGTATGTAACATTTGAGAGCGTCTTTCGCCGTATGAAAATAACGGATTTAGAGTCGGTCTTTCTCTATTAATGCGCCGTTTGAATGAAATGATCGATTCAGCGTTTTTGACATCAACGGGAAGATTATTCAATTCAGATACAGCAGATGGTAAGAACGAATTTGAAAATAGTGATGTTCGGGCTTCAATTATGTGAAGATGTGAAGAATTTTTTAAAGAGTAATTATTACCGGACCCCACTGTTGCGGGCAAAAGAGATTGTAAGTAGGTTGGAACTTTACTAAAATTCATTGTATACACTAATATTAATTTATGTTTACGTCTACGTTGACTAATAGATTCCCATCCTAACTCATTATAAAGATCTTCTGATGAGACTAATCGTGTGCATCCAGATGTTATTTTCGCGGCTTCGGTTTCGATTTTTTCTAGTCCGCTTTTTTTCATATTGTGTACAATTATCAAAAACAAGTATCATTTTAAAGCGCAATCCAATTCAATCAATACAAACAATTATTTGGTTACATGCATCTATATTCAATAAGTATGCAAAACATACGTTTTTTTAACGTTTCAAGTAATATGGATGTAGGTGTTCTACGCAAACAAATGTTGACGCACTTTATTGAGTTCGGTATTCATTTATGTGATTATGAAAATAACAATGTATCTTAAACATATAAAAGACACAAACAACTATCTATATGTTGAAAATAATAATTTGTATAAAACGCGGCCTCAATAAAACCACTTGTGTTGTTTATTACAGTTAGTTTGCTCCTTAAAAGAGCAATCATTAAACTTATGAAATTGTTGGAGTTTTATATGTTTTCATCCGTTTTCAAAAATTGTACAAGTTCTTCTGTAATTATTTTTTAACACGTAATATAACAGTGCATTCTACGTCAAGAGACCTGTTGACATGTTTTCATTTGTGTTGTTTTTGTTTAAGAAAAAAGGGTTCACTCTAAACAAACACAGTATGTCGTAATTTAATCGACATCAATTGACATGCTTAATAGTATACAAACGCGTTTAGAATGTTGAACAATATCAAACAAACCCTTCATCCTTCATATTGCGTTTAAAACAGCAGTCAACACGTTTAAAACATGTCTGAACTAAGACAACGTGTATAAACGGTCATTGTATTGATACTTTACCTTATCATTTCCCCTTAAAGCCCCTATAACGCTCAAAATCAGCGACGATTTCGTAAAATAATGTTAACAAAGAAACAATCAGTGTTCCTTAGAGCAATAGTCAAAATGTCAACGCTAGATGTGGTCTGGTAATATAGATTTAACATGATATAAAATGATCTTTTTTATTTTTGTGTGGCACAATATATTCCATTGTTATTTCCCGCAACGATATCTATGCATGCGACACAATAACACTAAATTGGTACATGAATACGTGTTGAATATATTGTACCACAAAACAAATAAAAAAGAGCATTTTGTATCTTGTTAGATCTTTGTTAACAGAGCAATCGTACATATCAAATTGTCGGTACACGTGTTTCTCATTTATGCGTCACAGTTTCAATTTCTGCTTCCTGTGCCTGTGTGTTTGGTTGGTGGTCACCTTACCAAACATGTTGGATTTTCTCCGAGTTATCCATACATCACAAGTTAAATCCCAAATTGAAAACTTTCAGTTATTAAAAAAAAAATTGTAGCTATAATTCAAAAATTAGTCTCACATTTTGAGAGTCTGATTAGTTCATTCGGTAAAAGTGCTCGGACACACTACGGACCCTCTCAAATTCATCCTCAGCCTCAGATGCGGAAGGACAACATAACCTCTATTTTTACACGCACGTGCATTCCACATCAATGTTTGATTCCACGTCAGTGCGATCGTTTTAGACAGCGAACGTTCATTGTAAATATCGTGGTTGTAACAAATACATTTTATAGGCAAATATATTTCGATAATATTGCAGTGAGAAAATGAAACCCAATATCATTGGGAAACGTTACTTTATATGGAATGTCGACTTGTTATAGATGATGCATGCGTAACAATTATTGATATGTATTTATTAAAACATACTTAATTGACATATAATGAAACATAGTTAGAAGCGTATATCATGCTTTAAAGAAAGAAAAAAAAGCAACATTGAAGAAGATTGAATCTCATTTCACCCTTAATCTGTCATTGTATACAAATATACGTGTACGTCGTAACCCATATTGTATAAACTTGTAGCATTTTTGGGTTATCATTAACCAGAGAATTTTTAATAATATAGAATTTAATTATAAAATTAGCACCACACGATGTCTTTTTTAAAGCACATTATTCGTTTCACATTAGAAAGATTGTTAAAATCTTAGATTATTTTCAATTTGTTGCTTTAAGTTTTTACTAAGTGTTTACTAATATACATTAAAAAAAAATCTTGATATAAACAGTATGCACTTTGTTTTAAGACTGCTATCAAAACTATTCATCATGGTAAGATACACTGACTTCAATTTAAATCCAATTAGTAAAGCGAAAATATTAAAAATATGTGTGTACTTCACATGTTGATAATAGACCGAAACACGCCTAAGAAGTTACAAGTGCATTATTGTCAAATAAAAACACTTGCCTTGACCGTCGGCTTGGTAACCAAGACAACGCACGTGACCAGGAGGGCAACGAGGCAAGAATTTTGCATTATAATAATTGTTGTCATTCGGTGTTTGCAGTCGAAATATCGCTGCTATTTCTGCCATTTGCGCGCACTGTTTACTCGATTCAAACAGTATGGTTTTCAGTGCAATGTTGCCGACACAATCAATCACTGTTGCAACATCTCTACAAGGCAAGCTGTTTTTGTGCAATGATTTCATGACCATCAATCATCGATAATGTGTATGCATTAAGAATATTTTCATGCATTGGACGAGAATCAGTTATAAGTATGCACACATCATTTGCATTGATATCAATCAAGAAGATAAACGTTTATATGTGAAAAAATATAGAATTATTCACGTGTTGTACGTTTTAACAGATATGTTATGTTCCAGTATAATTGTATATGTACATATAAATTAGTTTAACGCAACATCAATTGCAAAATTGTAAAGACTTTTCAAAGTAATGGATCAACTTTGATTGCTAAGAGCCCCCAATTATCAATGACGCCTTACATATCATCTGCTGATAACAAAAATAAAAATAAAGCCACAGTCCACCGATATATATGTCTGTGCCTTTTAAGAGAAAACGTTACTATAGAAGATGAACTTTCTATAATAAACATGAATTTAATATGTTTGTGCTCCTAATGTGATTTATAATAACCGAATCGGAATTATAAACTCGATCTCAATGTTTGTTTGTTTGAGTGTTGTGTTGGTAGAAAAAAAAACAGTCGACGCTTCTGATTGCGTTTTCATAATTGACGAATGAGGCTTTAATATTTTATCCCGCTTTAGTTAATCAAAGTACTGAAAGTACTGGTGGGGCGATTTTGCTGGATTTTTTATAACCATGCACTTCACATTGAAAACTTCAAATTGCTTTATTTTAATAAAATGTGAATTGAATATATTCTAATGATTCATCAAAGGTACCAACACAATTCTGCAACAGCAAAAAAAAATTGTCGAGAGGAGTGGGTGGGGTGGCTTTTTATCTGCAATATGGGCAAAAAGTATTTAATTTTTGTGGAATGTGACCAATATTCGACCCAAAAACCGTCAAATTGAGGTCATAAAAATGAATAGACTTTAAGAGGTTTTCCTGCTATTTAAAAAAGGCCGTAAAACGGACCCGATCCTAAACCAAACGGACCCGATCCCAAAAGACGAGTTTTCTCAATCAGCAATTATAACTTTTTTCAATTTTAGAAGAAATAAAGTATTTAAAAAAATATTGTTCGTGTGTATCTTTTTTCCACCAGCATAAAAATTTCCCCTTATGAAATGCATCAATAAATCCAGTTCAATCCAGTTTTGCCCGCCTTCACGGTGTTTACACACTCGTTATGCGACAAACACCCTTGGATTGTAACAGTTTGACATCATCAGCTTACAGCGCGCGTTCAATCCATGGCAACGTCTTTTCACTATGGCATTAGCACCCGAGTTACACGCAGTCCTCATGGAAGGTGTATACAGCGACGAGTACTTTGTCCCCATGACACATGTTCAATTAGTCACGTGATAATGTTTGTGCGCATTAATACTTATACCATGCGATCGGAGCTATTTCGTTTGCGAATGCAGAATCTGGATGCAAAGTTAGGTTAATGGCAGTAACGGACTTTATTCTGAAACTGATGCTTCGGTATACATGTACTTATATAATGTTACCTATGGGTCGATTGCAGAAGGCAATCGCCCCAAAAATCAAATACTGACACTGGTTTATTACTGAGGCTCAGTATTAAAATTATTGACGCATCCTTCGAAGTCATCTATAAAAATGCATCAGCGTTTTGAAGGCTAGTCGGTTTTGGCTAGCGACAATCATTGTGTTTATTCTGGTGCTGACAACGCGGCTAAGCTGTTGATCGCACTGTTGCTCGTGAGCTGTTGCGTGGAAGCTCTGCTGCCGCAAGCTGAAGGTAGAATCATTCTTTGTTGATATGAAGTCTAAACAAACAAAAGTTAATGTATGCGGAGTTTTCTAAAATAACTATTTAGGAAAAAAATAGTTGTTAATTGTCTCATAGATTTCTCTGTATGACTGTGAAAATATATTGTTCGTTGTTTATTAACGAAGCAGTGAAACAAAATGCAGTTGTTTAATTGCCGAAAACGATGATGCAGATTGCATAAGCTTGTTCAGGTTTTGCCGGCGACAATTTATGATTGACTGTCTGCATAAAAATAAGTGACACAGCCTTCTAAGTCGTCAATCAAAATGCAACAGCGTATATTACACTCGTCGGCTGTGGCAAACGGCAATGTAACACAGATGTCTCTTTGTATTGAAAGACTTGTAATAAGTATGCTCATGTTAGCCACAACTTGAATGGGTTCTAGTTTTGTTTTAAATATGTTATAACTATAAACATGTTTATGGTTGTTTTAAAATACAAATTTTTAAATTATATGACACAATACTTGTAAACAAATATACTTTCTGCGTAAGGGTTAAGAACTTGGAGAGATTATTTATATAATACATATACCCCTACTTACATATTTGTGTCGCGTTCTGAGAAAACTGGGCAAAATGCTTGTGCGTAAAGTGTCATCCCAGATTAGCCTGTGCAGTCCGCACAGGCTAATCCGGGACGACACTTTGCGCCTAAACTGGATTTTCGCTACGAACAAACATCATTTTAACGAAAAATGTCATAAACGCGGAAATTGTCGTCCCTGATTAGCCTGTGCGGGTGCACAGGCTAATCTGGGATGACTATTTACGCACAAGCATTTTGCCCAGTTTTCTCAGAACACGACACATTTATTTCTCTCATGTGTTTGGTAGTTTGACATCGAGAAGATAAAAACTATCGTATAAATTACGTTCATATATTTCATGATGTGTAGATCTAGCCATAAATAAAAACATATTGAAATAAAACCACTTGTTTCTATTTGTATTTCAAGTTAAAATACTTAAAATAGCAGAGTTATCATTAAAAGCATTGTATCCGAAATCAGAAGTTAATTGTTTTCACGGAAGATCGAATTATCTTTTTATAACACGAGTTTCTGTTTGCAACATTTGCAACAAACAAGCACAAATGGTTGAATTTTCCGATTAAGTCTAAATAAACCCGTGGAAATATGCAAACATACAGTTATACATATTGCATTTAAATTAATTTCAACATTCAACATGTTCATGGACGTTGAACAAGCGTATTACAATATGATACTTTACAGTTATGGTAAATATACAAACATACAATAACTGCTATACTTCTACTAGTTACCCATATTTGGGTATTCTGGTTCATCGATGGACATTTCATTTTAACTTTTGAAACATTAGAAGGCCAGACATCTATGGCAATGTTTAAACAAAACTGTGACAAAAGAAGAGGGCTGAGGCATGGATGTACACCAGCCTAGACTCAAGGGCAAATTACCAGAACGCGAACAGGGAGGTAAGGAAAAAGATAAAACAGGCCAAGGAAGAATGGAACCGTATTCGACAAAGAGATGACGCAAGCAGCAGTAAGAAGGCATACAGCACCCTCAAGACCCTCACGAAGACCAGTCAACCAAAGGCCAGTGTTATATCAGACGCTGTCCTCAACAGGTGGACTGAATACTGCAGTGACCTCTACAACTACCCGCTTCAACCAGACTCCAGTGTCCTGCAGAACGATCCCATTCCAGAAGCGGACGACAAACGTCCGTCCATACTTAAGGCAGAGGTGGAGGAGGCGCACTGTAGTCTTAAGGCGGATAATCTCCGGGAGTGTACAACGTCCCTACCGAGCTGATTAAGCACGGAGAAGAGGCAACGACTGCAGCAATGACGACACTATGCCAAAACATCTGGGATGAGGAAAAGTGGCTCAAGGAGTGGACCCAGTCACTGGTCATACCCCTACCGAAAACGGGCAATCTCAAGTTGTCCAAATCAGAATTGCCATGGCGACCGCAGCGCTGGCCAAAATTAGCAGGTTGTGGACAAGTCCCTCGTAGTCTCCATCCTACTCTACGGCTTCAAGACCTGGACGCTTCACGCGGACACAGAACAAAGTATACAGGAATTTGAACATAAATGTCTCCGAAGACTGCTCCGCATCTTATACACGGAGCACATGATCAACGAGTACTTCCGGAAAATGACTGCAACACGTGTTGGTCCACAAGAGGCCCTACTGGCAACCGTCACACGACGAAAGCTGGTTTGGTTTGGACACGTCACCAGGCACGACTTTCTGTGCACGACTGTTCTCCAGGGCAGGTAAAGAGGAAAAGCTGGATGGACAATGTAAAAGAGTGAACATCCCTTCCCGTGGATGAATTACTCTCAGCGACACAAAACAGACCTGACTGGAGGTGGATTTCTGTAGTGTAGTCCCGCATTTGCCCCAAACGGTCAAACCGGTCGAGGGATTGATGATGATGATGACTAGGTCCCCGATTCGCATACTTAGTACCGTAATCTTTGTATTTTAAAACGTGTTATAAGTAAGGTAATGTTTGCAACAATGTGAATATGTAATGGTATTTTAAATTATGTTATGTTTTGTGGTTTTATGGAACAGTACGTATAAACAATTATAAATATACTTTCTGTGTAGGCCTTGAAAAGCTGAATAATAAAGTATGTAAACCAACCAGCTACAGTGTTTACATACTTTATTGTATGTAATTATTTGTTACGTGTATGACAAGTGATACAATGAGACACGTGTCATTGGTCCCATGTGTATTTTGACATATAAGAGATCTTATTTTTCTTGCTTAAAGAATGTGTATATATTTCAGGAAATATGGTGAAATACATTTATTAATCTTTGAGATTTATATTAATTTCAATACGTTTAAATGTATGATTATTACATATCAGCACATAGTAGAAACAAGAGTGTGTTTGAAATGTCACCAAAATCTGAAAATAAATAAAACCAGCATTTATAGACATATACATACTAATAAAGATTTGCATAAATTGTAATTACGTTTTCATAATTAAATGTACACTCTATCAGTAAGCTACTTGGTTAATAAAGTTTAAACTAATTTGTTTTCGTAAAATAGTAAAGAATACACATTTATCATAATACTTATTTAGAAACCTCAGAGATTAATAAATTATGTTCTCTTAAACGAAAACAACTTATTGCGATGTTAACACATCATGATGTCCTAATGGTTACAATTTGTGACGGATTGGATTGTTTACGCCATTTATATTGCATCCTTCGTGTTTTTGTACTTAATTTAATAATTGGTGTAATGCACGCTGATGCCATAGGTACGTTAACTACTTTAAATTAATATAGTGCAAAACTTGTTACATGTAAACACTTGCTAATGGTTGTTTTATTTAATAGCATTCGGCACAGCCCGTGTAAACAATATAATGGTACTTTTTGTGTAGGAGTTTAGTACTTGAAAAAATGTTCAGTATACATGAACCCCCACCGATATAGTAAAATTGCTCTCTTTTGTTTGGTAGTTCGACATGTAGGAGATTAAAATTACTGAATACGGTAGTTGTATATGCATGAAATATGTTTATATACATTTATTAATGTTGGAGACTGCTATATGAGAATTATTACAACTTTTGATTTTCTGATATCATATATACAATGTTTATTTAAACTTGATAAACCGGCTAGTTTACTAATAAAGTGTAAATTTAATAATGATGCAGTAAGTGTGCTTATTTATGTAAAACTTTTGCATTATTGATATGTGTACAAACAATGCTTATATTTATTTTCAGATGGTGACATTTCTAACACACGATTGTTTCTAGAATTCGCTGATATGTAGTAAGCGTAAAGAAAAACGTATTAAAGTAAATGAACTTGTTGCTGTTTGTATTTAAAGTTACAATGCTCAAAACAAATGAAATGTGATGCAAGGCATTGTCAACAAAAACATAAATTAACTGTTCCCTAGCAAGAGCGCATTAATATTTAATAAATGTTTCATTATGTGAATGTGACAAACATTACAGCCTTGTTGCATTGTCCGACTGAGTAAAATGAGGCCATACTGTCATTCAAATTATCATGAAACTAGCGTGATGGTTAATCCTTTCTTACTGATTATTCTTATACCGTCTCCGTGGCCTAGTGGTAAGGTATGGAACTGAATATGAAAGGTTCAAGTCTCACATGGGGCTCGCCCGGGCTCGAATTGACATGGCCGGTCGCGTATCCGGCCGTTAATTAATTCGAGAGGCTTCTACCAAGCGTCCCGTATAACGGATAGGAATTGGAGGTTAAGATGTTCGTCAGTAAACGTGTTTTATTAGTCAATACGTGCTGGCTGGCCCAAAATCTCGAATGGCGACACTATAAATCACTGTATTTACTTGTTATTGTAACATATCCCGTTACTTGTGCTAATTTGACATTTTCACTTGCTTCGACAACAATATATTCCACAAAACGATTGCTTGAGAGTCATACAAATATATTAATGTTATTGATGATTTAAAAGTGAATGATGGTCTTAACACCAGTCTTAAAAACATTACACTGAACAACATCCTGTTTCAATCGAGTATAAATAGCGCTCAACTATCAGTACTGAGGTAGTCCTATTTCAGACACCGACGGACAAGTATCATCATGAAAACAGCTTGCATAATTGCTCTCCTGGTCATGTGCGTTGTCTTGGCTACCATGTCAATGGCTGAACGAACGTGCCTTTATTGAGGAAAATTGCACAATTGTAACATCTTCAACATGTTGTTTGGCGTATTTAGGCCATTAAATATAAGAAAACTCAATTTTTCGCATCATGTTTAATAATTTGGACACTAGGCTTAATTCAAATGACATATATACTGTTTATCTTTATTTCAAATGTTATACTTTGATATGCATGTTTTCGCAAAATAAAAACAACACATACACAATAATTAGAACACATTCTACATCTATTCGAGTTATAGGTCGACATTCAATTAATTCAGTACATTTTCCCAAATCATTGGCTTTTACTTTCCCACTGTATACTTATCGCAAGGAATCTAGGTCATCATAGACAGCTACGCCGAAAACAACAACAACATGTTTTTGTCGTAATGGTAATATATAAAATACATTTATTTTGGCTGTGAAATGTATTGGTTACAAGCACACTATTCATATCTTAAGTTAATCTTAAGTAAAACTATTTTTTACGCAAACATTGATGTGAAATCAATTAGCGTGTATATTTGGAAGTGTCTATCCGCGTCTAAGGCTGAATTGTCTGAGGTCCCGGAGTGTGTTTCAGCACTTCTACCGAATTAACGTACTTAAATGACAAAGTTTTGATGCAATTATGAATAAAAGCCAGAATTTCCTATTCTTAAGTTGTTTTCCGCAAATCCTACGCTGTAACATTTATTTAACGCTAATTATTTATTAAATTATATATATATATATATATACTACTCTTAAACGTCTTACAACTATATAACACTATTAATGTTAATTCTGCTGCCTGTGCCTGTGTGTTTGGTTGGTGGTCACCTAACCAAACATGTTGGATTTTCTCCGGGTAATCACAAGTTTAATCCCAAATTGTAAACTTTCAGTTAATAAACGTAAGAACTCGTAGCTATAAGNGAACATATTCTAACAAATCGTACTTTTAAGATAACGACACTTCGATGATTACCGAATAATGTCAGCATGAATCGATTAAGTACTAGATAAAACATAAAAGTGGAAAATACGTCATAAACTATTAACACATGCTTTCGGCATCAACATAATTGTTGTCCTGGTATTTTTTTGTTTTGTGTCGGTCCGAATATTTTTTTTAAACCCAAAATGCTGAACAACAACCTTTCCAAGGCGGTGATTTAAGTTTTAATAATGGTATGTTCATAGTTGATGTTATTTTATACAAGTTGTGGATAAGAACAATATAACTGCCAATACCTTCCTATATAGTTAATGGAGTTTAATTTTTTTCTATATTGAATTGGCTCATCCCCACATGTATTGCTATTGTTGAATTTAATGGTAGTTTCAACAATGGTTAGTTAAAGTGTTAAAAAAAGAATGCGCAAAGTAACTAGCTAAAACATTATCCGACTTTAGAGCGTTTTTATAATCAGATGGTGTTTAGTGTCTTGTAACGTTTTTTTGCTCTGACAGTACAAAATTCAGTTCATGTTTGCTTATTCTAGATGCAGCTTACACATGTCATGTATTTGACAAATGCAAAACTCTTTCAACACCTATAAACTGTAACTTAAAATGGAAATTATATTATTTGTGGTAATATGTTAGATAAACATTGTCTTAAAACACAAACATTTGCAAACGAAACAATAACAGTTAGGCCATTATGATATGAATTCCGTTCTCTTAAACGAAAACAACTAATCACGATCTAACCACAACATGACTGATTGGATTGTTTTCGCCATTTAAATTCCCTCCTGCATTTAATTTAAATTATTACATAATGGATGTAATGAACGCTCGTCTCCTTGAAACTTTAACTAGCTTAATTTAATATCGTGCAAACAAGTTAGGTGTTTACACTTGCTTGCGATTGTTTTATAATAAGTTGTTTTAAAAATTATTATCTGGCAGATTTCGTGTCAACAATATAATTATACTTTTGGTATGGGAGTTAGACCTTGAAGTAAATTAAGTAAATGGACTTGTCTCTGTTTGTATTTCAAGTTACAATGCTCACAACAGACGAAATGCGATTGGAGCCAGTTTCAACGAAATCTGAAGTTAACTGTTTGCAATGAAGAGCACATTTCTTTTTTAATTAAAATGTTTATTTGAATATTACACACAATACAGCAGTGTTGCATGTTGCGACTAAATATAATGAAAATAAACTATCATACAAAAAACTTGTGTAATCGTTATTTTCCTTCTTACTGATTATTCTTTTACCGTCTCCGTTAAGATGTTTGATGTTAAGATGTTTGTCAGTAAATGATTTTTATTATTTAAAACTGGCTGGCACATAATCCAGAGAGATGTCACTATAAATCACTGTACTTACTTGTTGTTGTTACACATCCCGTACCTTTTGTTATGGGCTTATCCCTTAACACAAAGTAATAAATACTCGAAGGTAAAAAAGGGCAGACACGGCCGATATTATTAAAATTGTTTAAATGTGTTGATATAATATTATATACATGTGAANATATTCACATGAATATTTATTATTAAACAGTTCATATACGATACTATAATACTAGCTATATTGTATTTCAATAAAATTTACAATGCGTGCTGCTATTTCTGCACAGAGCATTTACATTTCTTATGAAATTACCGACAAGTACTTTCGCCACAGAAATCTAATTTGCTACCTTGGGATATTTCAATTTAAATTATAAGTTATCTATTTCTAAATATAATTGAATACACATTCGGAAAAATATCAGCAATAGCCTTGTTAAGGCCAGACAAATGTGTTAAAAAGGTAAAAATATCGCGATTATAAACATGCGATTAATATTCATAGCAGTTTAGTTAACCATGAAACATGGTGTTCATGTTGCATTTAGAATAATAAATTTATTTATTTATGTGGCTGTGATTTGGCTGTGATGGTATAAAAAAAAACATATCTACACAACACACACGGCTGTAATTAAGTCTTTCTGAGTATCTATTTGTTTCAAAGTGTCTCTAAAGTGTCGGAGCCATGAAATTTCAAATAACACATATTATCCGGTCATAACAAGAAATGAAGATTTACAATAAGATCAAAGAATAAATAACGTGATTATGAATAAATACACAGCCTTATCTAGTGGCTTTCAAGTTAATGCATCCACAGAATTGCATCACAAAGCACAAAAACCTATTATAGATCAACAAGCATTATTATAATATTACTACTTGTCCATATAATAATATGGTACGGTTACCTATTATCGATAGGGACCGAATATCGACGCTTTTGTTTGCATTAAGAACGAGACTCTCGTAATGACGTCACACGCATGCGCTTCGAGAATTTAGTTTCACTAACACTACAACGATTGAAAATAAAGACAAATACAACAAAAAAATTCAAAACACAAGTATAATTGCAATTCAAAATCTTACTTCACCTAAAATAATACAAATGTATTCATATTCAATACATTGTATTGATCATCTTCATTAAATTTCCACACAAATTGTAAAGTGTAGCAGACGAATGCACACGTGTTAACGCATTTATTTTATTTATTTGCCAAAACAATTGCTTCCACTTTCTCACGATTTTCAGAAAATGGCGCTTGAACTCATCGCGACATTTAAAAGTGTATACATGTATTATTAGTTGAAAATATTCTCCTGTAAGCAGTTACATGCATAATGTCAAAAAAATAATATTCTCGTTGGATTGTTTTTATAAGTATTGACTATATCTGTTTGTAAGTTCTTCAGTGATTTGTGTATTACTACTCGTACTTATTCAGAGCTCAATCAAAATCAATAATTACAAACAAACGTTTTTCGCTATGTGAAAAATAAAAAAAAATATTAAAAACATAATTTTAAAAACGTTTCGCAATAAATTTCTATGATAATGCAGTATGTTGAAAATACTTCATTGTATAAAACGCTTTCTCAGTAATCAAACGTCATGTGGTAATTACATTTGGCTAGCGCCTGAAAAAAGACAATCATTTAAGAAATGAATATATGTCGAGGTTTCATCTATTTTCATTAGTTTTTGTATATTTACAAGATCTACTGTAATCATATTTGTGTTACAAATAATACCAGTATATATCATACTGTTTTGAGAGCATCCTACGTTCAAGATACATGTTGACATAGTTTTATTTGTGTCGTTCCCGATTAAAAAAGGGTCCACTCGCACCTATATGTCGTTAATTGATCGAAATAAATTAAATGGTTAATATATTATATGTAATACACAATATTACTTACTGCCTTACTAAAGTGTAATGATATTTATCACATGCTATACCTTGTTTTTTCTATGTAATACAGACATAACGTATTTGTTTATATTACACATGTGTAATACAACATTTTTAAGCGTGTTCATCGGCTACAGAATCAATAACTAACCAACCGCATGGCTTTATTTTGGGGAAAAGACGTCGTCAACATGAACAAATGTCACGATAGTAAAAAACTTTTAGATCTATCAGCATTTGTTTTGTCAATTAAGATGTATTTTGTTTAGTTTAAAAGCATGTGATAAAAAAGATCTGACACTCGTTGTCATAGCATACCATATTTTATTAAACTCGTCCAGGAAATTCGTCAAAGGCTCGCTTACTAACAAAAATTCCTGAACTCGTTTAATAAAATATGGTTTGATATGACAATTCATGGTATATCCTATATATATTTTACTACTGTAATATAAAGACGTACTCTTTTGTAAAATATACTTAATCTCAAATTGTTAGATTACATTTTGTTATAACCCATACGTTGTAATATATAGACACATGATAATATTTTGTTTTAGATTTTTTTGTATTTAGACGATGTGTATTGAATTAGTCTTAATAAACTGCCTGTAAATTGTATACAAGAGCGTTTAAACTGTTATCATCCACATATCGTTTATATTTAAAACAAGACACATACATCCTTCTTGTAGGCAAGCATGTCTTTCATTTCTAAGACAGCGGGTTCGACACACGAAAGACGTACATGCATTTATTATAAATAATACCATTCCTCACTTACATCAGTTACCTCGCTTAAAACATGTCTGAACTAAGACAACAGTTATAAACGGCAATTTAATTGATACTAAATCGTATCATTTTCCCGCAAAACTGCGACGACGACAATGTTTCTGACGTAGTGATCGTGGAGGGTGGTCCGTCTGCAGCTGTGCTGGTTTTCATTGCAATCTGCTCATACAAATACGTGTTCTAGTGGAACGGCACATGGATATAAAGCAATCGTACATGCGCTTCTCACTAATGCGACCAATGTGAGATTGATTATTGGTCACTAACACGTTGTATTTTCTCAGGCTTCTCCAGTTTTCCCCATACCGCACAAGCTAAATCCCAAATTGAAAAAAAATCACAAAACAAAACACTTAAGACTTGGAAATTGTAGCTATAATTCAAGAATAAATTCAAAATGTTATGAGTCTTGTTAGTTGATTCGGTAGAAGTGATGGGACACAGCTCGGGCCCTCACAAATTCAGCCTCAGCCGGAGACGATAAAGGACCTCATAACCTCTATATACACAAGCGCATTGATTTCACATGAATGTCTGATTCCACATTATAACGACTGTTTTAGACAGTAAACGTTCATTGTGAATATTGTAACAAATATATGTTATAGGCAAATAAATATTTAAATAATCATGCAGTGGGAAAATTGAAAGCCAATATAATTGGGTAAATTTACTTAATTGATGGAATGTCGACCTATAATATCTATTAAATATGTACCAATTATTATTATTATTATTATAAAAAAACAACAAATATGAGTTGTTAACATAAACTGCAATATATTAATAAGCCTATATAATGCATTAAAGATTTTGTTTTTAAAAATAAATGTGCAGTATTTATAGAAAATTTGAAGAAGATTGAAATATTGAGTCAGGGCTATTGTCTAAACTCGTTTTAAGTACACTTAATGAAACACTCTGCAAAAATGTTTTACTGTGCATGACGATCAGTTTCAATTCGTAATGTAATACAGTATGTATACAGAATAACAAAATTGTATGTTGATAAATATTGTTGGAAAAGACTGGGTGTGTATAAATTCATTGAATTAATGAAGTCTGAAAATAACGGAACAACTAACAACCTTGCATTTCATATTAACAAGGTCTTAAAGCGTGTGTAATATATACTAAAATAAAGTGCCAACATCTCTCGTTAAAATAAATAAATGTGTAATTTGGGTGCGTGTCACCTATTTACATAAAAGTGTTAACATTGCTATGTATGTGTAAATAAGGTTCCTTTTCATCTGTATTTGTATACGTATTTTCATAACACTATATTGAATGTTTATACTATCCGTGTGACTGATATAAAATAACATGTTTGTACAATGTTGTATACTCATATACATATGTCCAATGGTTTATTATATAAACTCTAACTATCATAGACATATGCCCAAGGCATTATGAAGTAAACTCTAAATATGTTTTTTTCGTAAACATTTTCTTATTTTCCCTTCCTTAAAATATATATTACAAATGAATAAGCATATTCAATGGCGTGCTAAAAAGTTTCAATTGACTTGTTTTGTTTTTCAATAAGTCTGGGCCAAGTGTGAGGTTTGTTTTTATTGGTTTTGGACCTCATTTGCTTTACTTTGTATTGACCGTTCCAAGACGATGACCCCAGTTTAGTTATATTGNAGGTTTGTTCTTATTGGTTTTGGACCTCATTTGCTTTACTTGTATTGACCGTTCCAAGGCGGTGACCCCAGTTTAGTTATATTGGCATTTGTTTTGTTCTTTTTCCTGTATCTTTATGTATTGCAGTATGTCACTTGCCTCAAGTAGAGGACCTTGTAGTGATTATACGAATAATCTACTGACGCATCTTTGATTTTAATGTTATTTGCTCGAATTATCTCGGTTGCGCGTGGTACAACTAAATGCAAAAGTCAAAACGTTTTTCATGGAGAAAATTAAAACAACTAATACAATATATGCGTTGCTTTATTGATATTACCTTTCCAGGACAGTTGAATGTCAATGTGGTTTGGCGTGCTTTGGTTGCTCTGAAAAAGAAAATCAAGCATTAGATTATTATGACTCATAAACATACAAATTTGGATGACATAATAATTGTGTATCTCATTTATTATGCCATGTTGAAATTAACATGTTCTACATAACTTAATAACAATTATTTGAAAAAGAACCAGAATTGATAAATGTACAAAACTAAAATAATCTGTATACTCCAGATGCTTTGATGTTTAAATAAAATATTGATATGACTTCTATGGAATAAGTTTTATTAGACCGTTCCATATCGAATGCACGTTATTTGTAACGTAATCGTGCATGTGTGCTGTGAGAAATGATTAGAATGTGTACAGCATGGTTTACCTCAATAATTGCGACAACAATACGTCTCTCCGGAGTCATATGGACACTGACCAGAGTTTGCCCATCNTCCCCCCCCCCCACTGGCCACTTTTTCCTTGGGGAAAAAGTGGCCTAGGCCAATTCCCCCCCCGTAGTCCAATTCCCCCCCTAATTTGTCATTTAATATATCTTTTCGTCAACACCTTTCGGCCAATTCCACCCACCTGGCCAGTTTCCCCCTACCCTGTAAAAGTAGTTTTAACAATATAATTTGATAGGGAGTTGCTAAAACTGCCTCCACACTCTTATCTTTTATTTTACTTATCTTTTACATTAAAAAATGGCCAAGCGGAGAAAAAATGGCCGAGAGTCATTTTGCAATAAATTCATAAGAAGGGAGAGGGGCGATTGGCCGAGGGAAGAAAAAATGGCCGAGAGTCATGTTAAAATAAATTCTAAAGTAGGGGGGAAAATTTGCCGAGGGGAGAAAAATGGCCCAAAGTTATGTTAAAATAAATTCCTAAGTATGGGGGTGGAACATTGGCCGAGAGGAGAAAAAATGGCCAAGAGTCATGTTAATTCTTTAATTAATTCTTTAAGTAGGATGGAAGAATTGGCCAAGGGGAGAAACAAATGGCCGATAGTTATTTCGCAATCATTCTTAAGTTGGGAGAGGGGAGATAGGCCGAGGGGAGAACAAATGGCCGAGAATAATGTTAAAATGAATTCTTATGTAAGGGTGTGGAAATTGGCCGAGGGGAGAAAATATGGCCAAGAGTCATGTTAAAATAAATTCTTATGTAGGGGGGGGGGGAATGGNGGGTAACTACTTAAGGTTACAATACAAGTGTATGTCTGAATTCTACAGCAGAACAAATGCTAGGATAGAGACACTACCAGCATTGCTATTTTTGAACATACAGTAGGACTTGTACAGGCACTTAGATCCAGATGAAGGGTAACTTCCATGGGTTACATGACACAATATGCAATATTTAAATACTGTGAAAGTCCGCTGTGCCATGCATATTATAAAATGGCATGTGTTGATTTCTAAGGGTTTAGGCAACCGTTTTGAAATTTACTAGTACATAACTAGTAATCACAATCAGATTTTATAAAATGTACTAACTATATTGTTTTTATCATCCTCTTGTTTGTTGTAAACTTGCATTAAATTCTTTTGTACTAATTTTGCAATTTACATTTGACAAATATCCGGTATATAGGGACTGAGCATTTCAAATCAGGACGGTGCAGTGAACTGACGTTTACCTAGAATTAATGATAGTTACAAACGATACAATAGATTGTATTTTTCTGTACGCCCAAAATTTAGATTAATCCTTCATTTTTCATGATATACTTTACTTCACTTTCTCTAACGACTCCGTACAAAAATGACTTTAGTCAAATATGATGCAAAAACAGTATGCTAAATAATGCATTTAATCCACATTTATCTTGATCTCTACAGAAATGCGATGATCTTAGTCACATGCACGGAGATATGTCCGAAACCAAATCGCTTACCTTCAGTCATTGGCATGGTAACCATGAGAACGCACATGATAAGGAGAGCAACTAGGCAAGCAGTCTTCATGATGATACTTGTCCTTCAGTGTTTACTTTCAGGAATGACTGTTCACTTCGTTTCGAGCGCTCTTTATACTCGATCCAAACAGGATGTTGTTAAGTGCCATGTTGTAAAGACACGATAATGCAGTCGTGTCTGCAGTGTTGTTTTCCGTCTCCGACTGTTACCACAAGGATATCATTTTGTAGTGATATCTCAAAGTTAATTGCTAATATACGAGAAAGTCATTTTGTTTTTTTCATGCATACGCGAGTTAGATATATAATGGTCTGGTAGATTATTTGCGCAGAATAAAACAAGTGTTATTCTTTTTTATATAGATATGTGGTTTTCAATATAGCAAAAATTGATACTCCAGAAACTTTATCTTTCTTATTATAATTAAAGAATAATGTTTAACTCTTTTTTGTTTTTATTGTATTTGCTTTTCATGTGCAGTGTCGAAACTTTTCAGCAAGAATTTAGAACATAACACACAACTGAAGAAATAGCGCGTTTAACTTGAGTTATTAAATTTTAAAATCAGTACAATTCAATACCACTGGTAAATGCCATTGCATGCATTGTCTGCTTTGAAATTCGTGTTAATTTGTAATGTATACATTCGATGATTTACTATGTAAGATCATACCATGTAATACCACGAATTATTCTTTAAAAAAGTATCAACTTTAATAAATATCGAAAATCATTTATACTTGCGATGTTATATTGTACGTTAACTTAGTTTTTAATAGATCCATTAACTGGAATTTTTATCGATATAATGTGTTAATACATTAACAGTTCAATTTAGAAAATAATACATCTTATGCATATTGAGAAATACTGACAGTGTGCATAGTGTATCCTTTATACCGCAATAATCCGGACTACAATACTTTCGCCGTGAGTTCTAAGGACACTGCCCTGAATACCTTTCACCATGCTTACACTGGAACCTGCACTGGCGCTAACCTGGAGGCTTGGCCTAAATACTATAAAATGGTTACATCCTACATATATGGAAACATGTGTCCTCTGCGAAAGCCTGAAAGATCCTTGTCAATCCTAAATGCCAATTAATAATGTTCAAACGCGAATACCTAGATACAAATTGGGACTTTATTTGACGATACCCAATTCTCGATTAACATTCCAAAAACAGTTTTTATGAAGCAAACGTAAAACAGTTATTTCTGACATTTACCTAATAGTTTGACTAGTTGCATCGCCCTCATTGCATATGTGTTGTATATTTGTTCTGCTGTGTTCTTTTGTGTCAATTATGTTTTAGCATTTTGGTATTGACCTTTGTAGCAATTAAAAAAATAATAAAACACATTTAATAAAAAAAGTGCGCTCTTCGTAGGGGATTTTTAACTTATGATTTAGTTGTAAATGCCTCAAATAACATTTTGTATATCTTTGGCATTGTAACTTGGAATAAAACCGAAACAAATCCATTTACTTCGATACTTTTGTATGTACGCTTACTACAATTGTAGAAACAATCGTGTGTTTGCAATGTACCAATATAATAATAAATATAAGCAGTGTGTATACACATATAAAACATGCTATATATTTACCATTAATGAAACACAATTACTGAATCATAATGAAGTTTACGCTCAATTAGTTAACTAGTAGGTTTTTCAAGTTTAAATAAAAATTGTATATACGACATCAATAAATTTATTATTATTCTCATATAGAAAGTTTCATACATAAATGTTTATAAACCTATTTCATATATATGCAATTAACTTATTCGATACTATTTATCTTCTACATTTCGAAGTTCCAAACACATGAGCGCAATTCTAAATTCTAAACAGATTATTCATGGTCAAAACTCTTACACAAAAAGTATAAGTAAAGTGTTTACATGTACTGTGCCACAAAATGAAATAAAAAACATTTTTAATAAAACAGCCTCAAGCATGGTTATATCTGTAAAACGTTTTGCGCGATATTACTTTAAATAATTTAACGTATCTAGGAGACGAGAGTAAATTAAATCAAAAATAAGGAGGAAATTAAAATGGTGCAAACAAGCCGATCCGTCACAACCTGTCACCAATAGGACATCATGTTGTGGTTACTTCGCGGTAAGTTGTTACCGTTTAAGAAAACGGAATTCACTTTCTCGAAAGAATACGTTATTTATATCATAATATTTTATCATAATAGCCTAATTATGATTGATTCTTTTTTAATTTGCGTGTTCTGAAACAATAATTATCTTAAAGCCACTATAACGCTCTTTTTATTTTTTGTGTGGCACAATAGATTCCATTTTAATTTCCCGCAACGATATCTATTCTTTGTACGACATCCGAACACTATATATAGTACCACAAAAATAAAAAAGAGCATTTTGTATCTTGTTAAATCTATGTTACCAGAGTACATATAGCGTTGAAATTTTGGCTTTTACTATACGGAACAATGAATGATTATGTGTTATCTTTATTTTACGAACTATTTTACGAAATATTCGTTGATTTTGAGCGTTATAGGGGCTTTAAATAGTAATACAAATAATACAATTGCAATAATAATTTACAGTTAATAGCTTTTGCAAGATTTTTTTTCTATTTTTCAAATAACATTCAAAATGTTACCTGCATCTGAAATGAGCAAAAATGTAAAACAATCGTCCTGTCAAAAGAAACCTAATTACAAGACACAAATAACGTTCTATTTTATACTTTGACGATAAACATTGTTTTAAAGATCCCGCAAAACGTAATGAGGCGTGACAATTCTTGAAATCAATAAGAACGTACTATTTCAGATGTCGTTGTATACGACATCCCTGTACCCTGCAACGTAACACAGTGGGACTTTCACTATGATTACTTAAATGATGTATTTAAGCTGATAGATGCGTTGCTAGAAACAATCCAGAACTAATTTCAAAGAACATACCTCCAGAACTACATAAGTAAATAACCCTCTAAAATTTATATGAGTGACAAACCATATAGGACTTTTATTAAGAAGAACTAATTCAAAATTAATATGATGGAAGAGTCCTCAAGCACGTATACAGGTGAATACTCTCCATAATTTGTATAAGCATCATCAACAACTTATGAAAGGGAAGAACCTTTTAGAACGTATAAGAGGGAAGAACCCTTAAGAACGTAGATTCGAGTACTTATATGAGTGAAAAGCTCTCCATGTTTTATATATGGTAATAACCGTCCAGAACTTTGGAAGAAAAAGACACACTTAATAACTTAAATTAGTGAAGAACATTTTATAACGTATATGCGGGCAGAACAATCCAGAACTTGCATAAGAGACGAACCCTCCTAAACTTATATAATGGACGAACCATCAACAACGTATATAGCTGAAATCTCTCCATAACGTTTCTGAAGAAAGACCCCTCGAACGCTTATATTAGGAAAAAAAAACATCCATAAAGTATATACATAAAAATATATATTAAATGAATGTACGTACATTATTATGTAAACCTGTTACGACGAATTATGACAAACATATTATGTAATTGTTGTTGTTCCTGTTGCTTTCTTTAACAGTTATCACTTATTTTATTTTGGTTCGACGCAAATCCAACAAAAACCATCAAAACGCTAAGGTTAAAACGTAAATTATGTGAATTGCTTATTCCACTTCATATCTCCTCTACCCTTTGAAGGTTTGTGATGGAAAAATTCGACTCAAATGTATAGGACATTGAAACAATATGTATTTATCAGTTAGTCAAGTCGGCTCAATGTCAAGGTAACATAAAAGGTAATAATTTAAGCGCAGTATTTTTTGTCCGCTCTATATCTAAAACGTTTGTCTTTGAAGAATTTCCTTGGTTTTAATGTCTTTTTGGTCATTGTCCAATCGCCAACTGTCAATCAAAGTACCACATAGCGAAAGCATCCTTTTTAAAAATGGCGACATTTTTTTCTAGAAATGGCGACTGTTCACTATAAAACGTTTATCGGTGTAATATGTAGTAAAAACGACAAACGTGACTGAATTATGAAGTCTCTTACATAAGCATATCCAGTAACATTCCCTAATAACAGTGTTTGTTATCAGATCACTTATTAGCCTATTGTAGATGAGGGCGGCTCGTTGGTGTGAAAGGTCATCTTTTAACATCATAGCATCAGTTCTTAACTACGTAAGGCACACATACACTCCATTTAAATCCAACACAGCAATATTGATTTTGAGTCTCTTGACTTATTATTTTGGTTTGCAATTGGTGAAGTTGCAATTCAAAAATAGCAAAGCAAATATATAAAAAAAAGAACATCTTGGGAGATGTGGTTTACTTTATTCCAAAACGAGGCTTAACTTTGAGCTGTCTTTAATTTGATTTATTTCTGAAAATGATATCACAAACTGACCTGTGTCAAGATAAATTAAATTATAAAATATGAACAGACAGTTGTAATATCCACAAAACATATCTTTTTGGAAGGTGCATTTAGCAATCTGTGATAATTTATTACATTATCATCACATACACATATTGTTATCGAAACGCTGATAGTGAAATAAGATGGTAGGCGAGAAAAGAATTTAAATGCAGTTACTAATTTTCCGAAATTATGTTAATTGTAAATAATGCCGAGATTCCTGTGCAAATAGTTCTTTAGTTTCTTCCTTCTAACATTACAGAGTTTGGATCAAGCCGCTATTTGGTTAGTTTTTTTTTCATTCCCTAAAATGGAATTTAAATCACACCCCTATAAACATAGCAGCATTCTTGTAATTAGGTGTTTATGAGAGAAACTAGTAAAATGACATAGACGATCTGCATTAAAAAAATGTAGATGATATCTATTCATGGGCTGATAGTGAATCTCATCTCAATTATTGTTACACAACTTGTGAAGACAGTGTTGTGACATTTCTGTTAGCCACTATTGTTCTCAGAGACTTGGTTATCTGTATGAATCATCTAATCAAAATAACTTATGATCACTTCGAATTAAGCTGAAAAGACATCTGAAAACAATTCTGTCACATACTATTAGAATGTTAAGGAACTGACGCAAACAGGTACGCTCACGCTCGCACATACGCAACCCCATACACACATAACTTTATTACTGAGATGGAGCAATATGACTGAGAGATCGGATATATATATATATATATATATATATATATATATATATATATATATATATATA
>VMBQ01003939.1:33821-77198 GCA_007657795.1 Dreissena rostriformis
AGATAACAATCAATTTAACTTTGTTTGACTTCCTGATTTTCAAATAAAATTACATTTATTACAAGTGCATACATGTAGTATAATATATACAATTAAAAAAAAAACAACCAAGATGGATCGATCCCGACGTGGTTGTAGAAGTAGTTGTTGTTGTATAGAAAACTCGTTGACTTACGACAAACAAAGCATCGTCTTTTAACTGATACTTACCAATTAATATAATCACAGTTTGCAACATTAATCTTGTTTTTATTTTGATAATTTAATCCAAAGTTTTCATGTTAGCAGGTGGTTATTTATACTGAACATGTAAACAAAGGATTAATGACATTATTAAAAGTATCGCACATATTCGCAGTCTGTGTGAATCATTGTTTGACGTTATCAAAGGAAAGCCGCGTCCAATTTTGTAATAGCATGTGCTTAGCTCCGCCTTTCGAATCTTTTTCAGAGAACGGAGGTGGAGTTTAACAGTTAATTGAACAAGTGTTTTACACAAGTTGAGTGCTAACTTCTTGTACAGTTCCTTACGCATGTGTTTACGAAATTCTTGAAACACATTTATAGTAAATAAAGGCACAGTGTTTTGTTGGATTATTACTAGCTATTAAATTGCAAGGTAATAGTATTTTTCATTTTATTTGTTCAATATAATAAACATGTTTTACAATATAATTGCATCACAGAATCTAACAAGGAATTTGATGGGGTCGCACATCTATCTTTTCACTCGATCCGCCGCGTACGTATGCGGCGGATTTATTCCGCGAAAGTACGCGAGGTTAATACAGACTCGGCGTCGTAGCGCGGATCGATGTCGAGTGCTATAGCGATACGCCGCGTGCGCCCGTCGAGTATTAATTTTGGACTTAGTTGGTTCCGCGTGGGCTGTAGGGTATATAGAACTGTATCATGTCATTGCGTGTTTATTTATCACTACTTGTTAGATTTTGATCTCCTTACACAAACTGCCAGGCCTGTTACATGTTATTTGTATTTATCTGTTAAAGATAGATCATATTGTGGTCCTTGCATTGTTTGTGTATACATTCATATAATGAATGAATCATGGGGTTTCGTTTATTGTTCCGTGTTAGTAGTGATGCAAAATAAAAGTAATATGAAGCCAATAAATCGTGACGAGACTGATGAGATAAACGGCAGTGCAGACAATTGCAAGTGTTATGTGGTATGCACATGAAGGGAGTAGTCCGAAAGTCCACTAAACAGTGTTACATCATTCACGCTGTTCACAGACGCAGTTATGTTGCCAAGTTCTGTGGGATTTCTCTCGAATTAGCCAGTGGAAAATTTGAATGTATTCACTGTGTCTGCTGGCGTTATGTAAAGGTCATTTAAAGTGAAAAGCTGGTTTAAACAGCTACGCCGAAAAAGCGCATTAGTGTTATATACCAAACAGAGACTGGTTGACACCGTGTGAACTGCTAAAGTAACAAGTAATGCATCAGCATCAAATTACGGGCCAACAGCTCTTTCTTTATGACTACCTACATGTAATACGTTAGTAAAACGTATTTCTTGCAGATTTTTTTTATATATTTTCATCAATAATCTTATTATATATTTTACAATTTGTATATGGTGTCATTTCAATATTTATTGCATTATAAGGCCTCCGGCCCATATACAAACATATGTACAACTAATGATAAATCATAATGTGCATGAGGTTAAAATACAGATAAAAAAATGGGTTAAATCAAAAATCAAAATCTAGACAATATATAGTATGTCTCAATCAAACATGTCCATGTATACATTTCGTAAATTTAAAGGCATAATATATGTACATGGAAACATTTCTTATCAGTTTCATATCCTCAGTTGACATAAGGCTGTAAAATTTCTCTAAAGTTGAATATTGAAAGTAATGCAATGGTTTATAACTTGAACGAATAAAAAAACTAATGTTTTGTCGAGGGAATTTCTATCATGAAATTATATTATTTATGTAATATTTATTAGATATTCAAACGATATACATTTACTGTGATGGTGATGGCAAATAATTTTTTTTCTATATAAACTAGTTCTCAACATTCAATTGTCATTATATTTTCTATGCTTTCAGAAGGTCCAAACATGGACATGTTGTTATTTTGTCTAAGTCTCTCTAACAGCAAAAAGATGATGAACAGCGCACACGCATCTCGACATGTGCGTTTAGACACTCGTTTACATTTGAAATGGTTTGCGAACAACTCTGTGCCTTCAGCGCTTTGATAATATATTAATAATAACGCGGTAACGGTAATTAAAGTGAAGCACGAGCAGTGGGCGACAATATACCGTAATCATCAATACACGTTTATCGTATGCCGTCAAAATTATATACGAGTTCGTGCAAACCACATCCGTTTAGTTTTTGTTATTTATTGTCCAAAAAGATGAAATAACACGAAAGAATGTTTAATACCTAATATGTCGTCAAAATAAACGAACTACTGCAAACCTAATTCGGGGTTTTTTTGTTTTAATTAATTGTCCCAAAACAGTATATAAGAAGAAAGAACGTGTATGAAATCCGAGAAAGATCGTTTTTTTACGAAATTTTGAATGCTTTGTTTTGAAATAAAATGACATATTGTACCGAACAAAAAATATCCTCTTTGGCGTTTTATCACGAATTCAATCTTTTAACATACTATTTTCCGACCGCTTTATAAGAGCATTGTCCAGAAATATTATGATTGCGCGTATATCCTTATGTCTGCTTAAAGCCATTGGCGTAAGCTCACTTTTTTCATTTTGTATTAAAAAGGAAATTTACATATTTAATGAAACTTGTGTATCAGATAAACACAAGATGGGTTTTAAGCTGCTCGATACTTGCAAGTTATTTTTAATAGTGCTGTCATATACCGTGTAAGGTTGAATAAGAAGCATTAAACAATGTTGTAAGTGGCAAAAGATTGTACAGGCTGGCAAAGTTACGTAATTCACGTATTCTGGACCAAACGAAATAACGTTCTCATATATTAACAATTAACTTTGAGATGTCACGACACAAGGATATCCTTGTGGTGACAAATAAGGA
The DNA here is from genome assembly GCA_007657795.1 of Dreissena rostriformis. Classification (NCBI taxonomy): domain Eukaryota; kingdom Metazoa; phylum Mollusca; class Bivalvia; order Myida; family Dreissenidae; genus Dreissena; species Dreissena rostriformis. The sequence continues at coordinate 36,880 of VMBQ01003939.1, forward strand.
CGGATCGAATTGTTTGCATCAATTCAATTATGTTTTTTTTTAATTATTTTTAAAGCGAGTCGAGAAGACTCGATTTTAGCCCAGTCTCTTTGTCTCGTTAACGCCATGACGTCACCGTTGAACGTTATCAGTAATTTTTATTTTATTTTACAGTGATATTTTTTTTTTAATTATTTTGTCTTTATGATAATGAGCAAACAAATAAAAAGATTTTTGTTGCTACACAATACTGTTATGGGATGGGTCTCTCTCCGTGATATCCTGGTGGCGACAGTCGGACACAGTTCGGGTTTATTTACTACAAGGTATGTTTTATTGTAATGCACTTGATTACATACCTGACCATATGCCAGTCACCTTGAACAATTCGTTCGTTGTTATTAATATTATGTAAAACACATAATAGCACTCGCGAATTTCACATCATGAACACGTGATTGTTTATTGAGAAGTGGTGTAAGTGGTGCTTTTTTCAAATAACTTTTTTAAACTTTTTTAAACAATTTTCTACAGAATTTTAACTAGTGCATAAAAGACAGTTTTTATGCTGCTTATGGCAATGTGAAATACATTAGAATTACTTTATTTAATTAGCCTGTGTACTTGCTAAAAAAAAATCGATGTTACAGCTTCATGTACACGTTTATGCTGCATGCAACTGGAACTTTTGTAACCGATTTCAGACGTATTCATTAATTTATTTTGTAAATCTTAAGATATCGGCACACACTGCAAGAAAAACTGTCTTTTATGCACTAAAGAGTTTTGCAGATGTATTTCAATAACTTGAGATATTTGCAAAAATAAAGTGTTTACATTATGTCCTGCCCGTGTGTAAACCCCATGTGAACCCCGTTCATCCTGCACCCTGATGTAATGTAACCTAAGGTGGTTACACTTCAACCGCACCTAAGTGCCAATGCAAGTCCTACTGTTTATACAAAAAGATCAATTCGGTTAGTCTCTCTATTCAAAATGCGATTTACTGCATTTTTACTGTAGAATTGCAACATGGTTTTGTATTGTAATCTAAAGTTACCCTTCATCAGAGGTTACATGGCATTGAAATTCGCACTGTATGTACGAAGTGAGCAACGCATGCGTTATCTCTATCCTTACGACATTTGTACTGATATTGAATGAAGTGTAGCTTAGCGTGGTCCACCTGGAGGCAACTTCCAGCGCTGAAGGGGAACGTATGGGTACTGCGAGGGGTAAAATGGTCAGTGGCCACAGAAACCAAGACATGAAAGTGTAAAATATAATTGTATTTCAGCCCAGGGTTACCTTCCAACCGATCGTCGCTGCCACTGCAGTTGGGATGAGTGTGGTTACGGAACGACGTACTCCGGTCGGTGTCCACATAGCCCCAGACAGAACTATTGTTGTCGAAATTATTGAGGTAAACATACTGTACATAGTTTTATCATTTATCATATGCACGATTACGTTACAATAAAATCCATTCGATCGTAAACGGTCTAATAAAACGTATCCCATAGAAGTCATATCAATATGTTATTTAAACATCATAGCATCCCGAGTATACAGGTTATTTTATTTGTGCACATTTACAAATTTTCTGGATCTTTTTCAAAAGATTGTTTTAGTAATGTAGACATTTTTAATGTCAAACATGGAAAAAAAATGAGAATAAAAGTTGTGTCATCCAAAAAAGTATTTTAATAAGTAAAATAATCCATTGATTGATTTTATTTTTCAGAACCACCAAAGCACGCCAAACCACAGTGACATTCAACTGTCCTGGTTAGGNAATCTCTATCGTGACACAGTAGATTTTATATAATCACACTTTGTTCAGCGAATCACTGTGGTCAGTGAAGCGTTAATCTATATCGAACATAACATAACATACATGTTTTCTTTCTTTGTTTACGAGAATATTGTGTTGTTTGTACTACGTCATCAATTTATGCGTACTCTACGAAAGAAGCCGAGGAACATCGGAGATAGCGAAAATGTACGGAAATTGCAAAATGTAAACATTTCTTCAAATTATGAAACGGGCATATCTTCCATAATTCTTGACAACGTTGCACCTAAGCTGTGTTTTTATCATTTTTTATGCAAGAGTAACTGAACTCCGGTAAAAAATAGACCAGTTTATATGCATAATAATTGGATTTGTCACCTTTATTGCTACTTTAAGTATATCGTTTGGGCAATTCTCCATTTGTTTGGTAATATATTTTGCTAAAGGTAATACTATGATTACTGACTGTTCATCGTGGGTACGTAAATATGCATCATAACGTAGGCTTACAAGCATGTTTGTATAATTAAAATACATAGATATATGAATATGTTGCGGATCAATATCATTTGCAATACAACGGTAAAAGTGAAATGCCAACAAAAACAATTATGTATATTTATTTACGTATGGTTACTACATATCAGCATATAGTATGAACTCTCGTGTGTCTGAAATGGTTAGTTAAGTTTTTAAGTATTGACCGATAATTAAACGAATGATATCATACGAATTAAGTATCATATTGTAATACGCATGCGAAATGTTGTTGAATATGTTGACATTGGTGTATTAACAATTTGTATTTCAAGGCTATGTTGTCAACAGACGAGAATGCGTTCGTGTGTGTAGTTTTTATGTAAATGTAATTACATTGAAATGACGCAAACAATCCAATCCGTCTCCAACATTCACCACTAGCATGTCATTTAACTCTTAATATATCAGAATATATTTTGATTGATCCAGAATACGCAAAGTGTATAATGATGGTCTGGTAGTTTTTGTTTTTTTTAACATTGAAACAATTTTAATGTTTTTCTTACCGATATGTTCTATTTAAGAAAGAAAACAATTAAACTCCAGAAACTCTATCAAGAGAGAAAGTATTGGCAATTACTGTATCTGTTTATTTCACGCATTATTTAGGCAAGTTCAAAATCGTTAGATATATTTTCCTTGCTGGCGCTGTGCCACTCTTGTTTCCAAGTACCATTTGATAGTTACAAGATACTAGATTTCTAGTTACACACATATGAAATGACCAGAACACGATCTTGTATATACTTGTAAAAGTTTACATTTAGACAAAAGTTCATTTTGAGATAAGTAAAAAAGAAACTAATAATATTATTTTGAGCAATTAAAAATTTATTAAAACTCTTATTAAATGAATTCTGATAAGTTCGTTTATGGCAAAGAGTAAACATTAATAGTGGACGTTGCGCATATATAGTTGAACAAACGAGTATAATAATTCCTATATTATTAAAGGGAACTTTTCACAGATTTTGGCATGTTTTGAAGTTTGTCATTAAATGCTTACAATTAATAAAGTAAACATCGGAACTAAAAAGTTCCAGTATAAAACAAAAATAAAATAAAGAAAGAAAAAAAAGTAATCCTCATCTGGGCTCGAACCACTGACCCTTGGAGTAAAAGTCTTACGCTTAAACCACTCGGCCACCTGTTTTAACGTGGTCAATAAAGTTTTTAATACTTAAAATCAGCAATCCTCGTAACGTCACAAAATATAACGATAACAACAGAACTTTCCAAATTATACAATCGTTTTGCGTTGCAACGCTTTATAATTTTCAGGTTTTTAAATAATCAAAAGATGCATATACTGCATATTTTAGAGCATGGTAAATGTTCAGTATTACTATTTCCTTGCAAAAAAAAATAATAACTACAACGAAAATGTTCAAATCTGAAACAATGTTTTCCAATATTGTCAATTTATCAAAACGCGAGAAGGTCCCTTTAACACCGCTTACAATTAGAATCATGCATGTGATAAAGAGTTTCTTATTAATTGTTTTCCATTGCATTTAATGTTGTCAATACGAATTAACTTTGTGTGGTGGCGTTTTTTCTCGTGAAATTATTATTTCAAATTTTAATTTAATTTTGTATGGTTGTAACATTGAAAGGTAAGTAATGCATCCTTTTCATATTTCTGGTCTACACTTTGTATTTTGTAGTTGGCAGCATAAATTATTGAAACAAGTGTTATAATCATGTCATCATCACACTGCGTGCAAGAGACATGTATGTCTTGCTTGATTTCAAAATACCCGTGACAAGCAACCCGACATTTTTACGCAAGTTCCCGTGCCTATCAAAACGTTCCTTTTAAAAGCGTGGGGATATTGTATTGATGTCCGTCTGTCCTGGCCACTATTTCCTCCTACACCATAAGCACTAGAACCTTGAAACTTACGCACATGGTAGCTATGAGCATATGTGCGATGTTGACGGTGACGGAATTTTGATTTGACCCCTGGGTCAAAAGTTATGGGTAAATAAATGGGTAAAATGGGTAAAAACATTATTTTACTAACAACATGCGACGCACATGATAATAACTTTTGACCCAGGGGTCAGATCAAAATTCCAAATAGTGCACCGTCGCACAAATGCTCAAAGCTACCATAGTTCTAGTGCTAATAGTGTAGGAGGAGATAGTTGAGAATGGGGGTTGGGGTGGGGCCGGGTCAGAGATTTTCACTCATTGTTTTAGGTTATTTTACATTAACTTCTCAATTTCTACACCGATTTACTTCAAATTGATACTGGACATCTCTTATGACAATACGCTAAATCTCAACTTTGCATGGGCCCATTACCAACCCTGGGGCGCCCGACAAATTGACCACGCCCACCCAAAATTTTGTTTAAACATAACTTCTTCATTTATACACCAATTGACTTCAAATACTGAACATCTGTCATGACAACACGGTCTATCTCGACCATCCATGTCCACATTACCCACTCCAGGGCCATTGATAAAGGTAAAGGCAGCTTAATTCCCTTCCTCTTTCAAATTTTCGAGAGGTGCACGGGAACTTCTTCCCCGTACACCACATTTTTTTTCGTACCCAATTTTTTTTTCGTTCCCAAATTTGTTTTCGTACTTAATTTTTTTAGTACCCAAATTCGTTCGTACCCAAAAATTTTTTTGTACCCAAATTTTGTTTCGTACCCAACTTTGTTTCCTACCCAATCTTTTTTCGTATCCTATTTTGTTTTCGTACCCAAATTTGTTTTCGTATCAAAATTTTTTCGTACCCACATTTTTGTTCGTACCCAAATTTTGTTTCGTTCCGATTTTTTTTTCGTACCCGATTTTTTTTTCGTAACCAAATTTTTTTGACACCCAAATTATTTTGTTGCATAATTTGTTCGTAACCAAAATTTTCGTACCCAATTTTTTTTTCGTACCCAAAATTACCGTTTACTATAACTTCTTCATTTCTACACCGATTCACTTCTAATTCATACTGAACTTCTCTTATGACAAGATGACACCGATTTACTTCAAATTGATACTGGACATCTCTTATGACAATACGGTCAATCTCAACTATGCATGGCTTCATTAACACCCTGGGGCGCACCGCCCACACAGATCACGCCCTCCCAAAATTTTGTTTTAACATAAGTTCTTCATTTATTCACCAATTGACTTAAAATTAATACTGAACATCTGTTATGACAACACGGTCTCTCACGACCATCCATGTCATCATTTCCCACCCCGGGGCCCCTCCAACATAGGCCTTGCCCACCCAAAAATTGCCTTTTAAAACAGCATCTATGCGGCGTGGGGATACGCGTCGGCCCCTGCCGCGCAAGCTCTAGTAATAAAATCGTAACGGTACGTAAAGTGGAGCACGAACAATAGGCGAAAATGAACCGTATACATCAAGAAAAGTACATCGTTTGCCGTCAAAATAGACGAACTTGTGCAAAGCACATCCGTATTGTTTGTGCAATCCAAACACATTGAAAAACAAGAAAACATGTATGTTAACTAATATGCCGTCAAAAAAGAGAACTTGTTCAAACCTCCGCCGGCTTGTTAAAAAATGTTATTGTCGCTATTATGAAATTATGTTTTTTTAGGCAGACACTGACACCTTTACCACGGGTTCAGTAACATTTAATCAGACGATGCAATAGTGCTTTATTCTTTGTTGTAAAAAAACAGCATATACTAAAAAGATAATGGGATCTTCCCAGGGTACATTGAAATTCGTTGACAATACTTTAAATAACAACTTGTCTATTTTGAGAAATGTTACTTGAAATGCCAACAGAAACAATTATGTTTATTTATGTTTATTTATTTACTTATGGTAACTACATATCAGCACATAGTTTGAACACTCGTGTGTCTGAAATGTCACCAACATCTGAAAAAAACATTATCATTGTTTATAAACATATAAATAATAATATAGATCAACATCAATACAACAATTGTAAATTAGTTGGTTAATAAATATTTAATGAAAAGTTTACGTAATTTATTAAAGAATCAACGTGTTTCATGAAATAAATACACGTGCGTTAAACGTTAATATTTATAGGTGGGTTTAAATACATGATAATTCAGCTTTTCAGCTGTTCAAGTCCTTAAGTCCTGCAAATAATTATAATTGTTTACACGTTGTAGGCTACACAAATGAATTATAAAACAACCGTACCTATGTTTATGCCTGTAACATATGTTAATATACCAATACCCATTCAAGTTGTTGCCAACATTATAATACGTATTACAAGTTTTAAAATACACAGCTGATGGTACTGACTATGCCAATCGGGGACATAATTGTACCACTTTTTATACTACAAATGTGACGGTACCTTTAGGCAAGGTTACCACAACAGCACTTCTTTTTAGGCTGGGGCACCCGCCAACAAAAACGTCATGCTCGTAAGGGCCACATTCATATCTGCATGGACAACCCTGTTCCCACCGCTGGGCTGAAAAAAGACACAACGTACACGGAATGTGGTTAATAAAAAAAAATCACAAACCAGTTTCGTCTGTTTGACCTTGATTATTGATTTACTATTGTAATAATCGAAAGATTTAAAAAAGAAAATTACTGTTCAGCATAAGATTTACCTGTACAATTAAACACAATCATTAAGTACATTATATGCATACATATAACTCATATATAAAAATAGTGTACCAAACTTAGCACTCGCTAATTATTCTCAACGCAAATTATACAACTATGGTATTAAACAACCCAATACGCAATTTAAATTTCACAACCACACAGACTTCCTTAATAACCGATAAACCACTCATTTTTTTGTTATATATTTATTTAACAACACTGTGATATATAACAGCAAACCCGTAACCATTATGTTTATAGTCTGCACATCAAAACAGAATTATCATGCCTTCAGCTTGCGGCAGCATATCCAACATACAGCAGCTCACGAGCAACAGTGTGATCAGCAGATTAGCCATGTTGTCAGCACCAGAATAAAAACACTGATTGTCGCTGAGCTAAACCGACTAGCCTTATAAACACTGATGTATATTGTCTACGACTTCGAAGGAATCTTCATTAAATTGTATGCCGAGTCTTGGTCATAAATTGCCGTTGGCTAAGCAGAACATGTTTACACCAAGTCCAAGTCTAGTCCAGAATGTATTGCATGAGCATGATACACTGTCAATACTAATAGCACAATAAATAATATTGGTATGGAGAAGTACAACAGGGCATACACTAAGCATATATTTAGCATTACAGTAGTAACTGTTAAGATAAAAGTGAGACATTACTGACATAGAAATCGTAAAATACAAAAATTAGGTGGATTCATACTAGTAACTAGTATAATAATACTCAATTATTGCTTAAGTGTGTATTCTCAGTTTCTCGGCATTACGTATACATTTGGCGATATTATATAACCCGACGCATTTTTAGCGACGCCTTTCATGTTTACAAAAGAATGTTTTCTTCTCTAATAATGTATTCTCTTAAAATACATAGAACTATATATCGGTGGACTGTGGCTGTAGTTTCTTTACTATATTAATGACAATTAGGAGTTATAGGCAATAACAGGTGATTTAATACTTTGAAAGATCTTGAGCATTGCGGCAAAAGGAGCAAGGCCATTTGCTGTGAGAAATATTTAAAACTTCGTTTGGGGCATCGACCTCCAATTAATTAATTATGTTTATTCGGCAATGACATCACAATAACATATTCAATATCAAGACGATGTGATAATCTCACCTTGTTAACGAAGAAACGAACAAACTATTTCGTATCCTTCATAATGTGCCCTGAATTTGTCCATTGTTAGAAATCACCTTTGTGATGTGTTTTGGACATCAAGTAATAAATAAAGAAAGAAACGGAGTAAAAACTATTTGCTCACCAAGATTTAAACGTGACATATGACAATAACTGCACATACCAACCCGTCCAATCGACGAACGTGTCCCTGAAATTTTCCCTCGCTTCAAACACAACCTTTGCGACAAGACGGATGCTTGATAGTCCTTAAATGTATTTGTGTACTTAGAATATATCGATGATTGATGGCCTCGACAACATTGCACTGAACAACTTCCAGTTTGAATCGAGTATAACGTGCACTTTAATAGAAGTTATATTTCGACTACAAACACCGAGGGACAAGTATTATCATAAAAACTGCCTTCCTAATTGCCTGCCTAGTGACATAAGTTGTCATGGTGACCTTGCCGACAACCCGTTCTGAAAACGGTTTTATGTAAACACAATACATGTACGTCGTTCCGATTCGACATTGAGGCTGAGTTTCACTTCGTTTGTATTTGTCCCTGCTATAGTGTTTTAAGACGACACTACCTTAAACGTTATGTATATCTTAATCCATCTGTGTTTAAGTATCAACAATTACTGACCTATCCGAAAAAAAGGAACTTGTCAATTTGTGTAAATATATAAAAGAAGCATTTGTTAATCGCAATTTATTTATCAATAATACCATCTAACCGGTATCACTTACAAATTATTTCAGTCATTTAACGAAAATATGTTTTGAAAGTTTACTTTATGCATATATTGCATTTGTATTGAGCGTAAATGTATTGGAAACGTGACATACGTTCTTCTATATTGTATGTATTAAGACGATAAACTTGTGTATAAATGTAAAAAAAAATGTCTGTTCTGTTCTGTTCATAATACATGACAAGTACAATATATACATTCAATGTATATTAAACAATTAATTTGTAAAATTGCGGAGTTCCCATTAATGAAAACATCCAAACTACTTAACAAATACGTATCGCACTATTTTATGTACAAATTGGTATAGCTCATGCCATTTTTTTCGTGTGTGCACATTTTAATTTTACAGTCAACAACCAATTCCCAGCTCAAGAAATCTAAGTGGCAGCTATTTGTGATATGCATTTAAATTAGCGTTTATATTTTGTTTAAACCATAAGTTCTATGATATCATCGCTTGGAACATTTTTAGCGATGCAAATATATTGCATCTGTTTTGATTTTAACGCACACATATATGTGCATTTGCGTTGGATGGGACGAGAAAGAAGTTGTTGTTTTCAGAAAATATTAGACATGTGTTTGTTTGCATTCAGATCTGTTTCTGCTTTTTCAAAATATTCTGATTAATACTAATTTAAGATATTGACACTTCGACCAAAACGCGAACATGTCATATAACATGTGCTATCGTCATCTAAATAACTACATCTGAACATGTTGTTGTTTCATTTCACATATATTTTGAAACCCCAAAAGCTTTGCATTGCACGTTAGGTGCCGATGTTCCGAGTTTCAGTCATGTTATGTTTATAGGTGATGTTTTGTTATAAAAGTAATGCATACAAACACACATTTTGATTTGGATAGAGTTTCCGAACTTTCTTTGTTTGTTATATTGGCTTATATATAATCACGAAAAAGTTCACAGTTGATTTGTAATCCGACATACTGCCTTTGGCAAATACATTCACGAAAAAGACAAATATGACATAAATTAAAAATTTAACTTATATAAAGATGAACACAAATTAGATTCAAGAAACCTTCACATACAAACACGTATATTAGAAGAATTTGTTTTTGTCATGTTGTCTTCCCTCATATAAGTTATGGCGGTATTTATATTCAAAACTTCACACTCTGGAAGGTTCTGAACTGTTAACATTTGTGGAGTAATGTTTACTTACATAAGTTCTTGATTATTTTCATCTACGATACTATTAGCATCAAATACATATTTTAGGCATTCGCAATTAAAATCACAGTGGAGGGTTTGGGGATGTCATGAGACATTGCAAACTTTACAAAGTACGTTCTTAATGATTGTAAAGATTTACTTGCTTCACAATGCGTTGTGGGATCATAAAATAGTGCGAATGCCCAAAAATGATTCCTTAGCTTCTCTCAATTAAAGGACCATTACAATGATAGGAAAATTGACCCTTTTCGTAGAAGCACACCAAGTCTGCTGTAAAGACATATCGCAAAATAAAGATTGTAAAGGACGTTGCTAACACAATACTACATGAACGGCGACTAGTGAAATTAATAGTTGCATCCAAACTGGGTTATTATGGTGCAAACACATGCTTGGGCATAATTAAAGGACATACCTCAAACATTATTCGACATTTAATTGATGCTTTATATATTGTTCATAATTTGATGCTTATCTATGTTGTAACTAGTTTTCTTTTGATAGAAATTACTTCAAAATATTTGCTTATTCCAGATGTAGGTTACAAATTTAATGTTATTTGAAAAATGAAAAACTATTTCAAGACCATCAATTGTAACTTAAATTGGCAATCCAATTATTTGTATTTGATAATTATTGTCTTAAAACACAAATTTTCAATCGAAACAATATTTGGTTTGATGTACAAACGATATGTACATGACAATTATAACTATAAATAATGTATTGTTTTGCGACTTAAAATTTAATTCTCACAAACGGAAACACTAAATCGCGATCCAACCACACCATGATGACCTTGTTGTGACAGTTGGTGACGGATTGGATTGTTTGCCTTATTTCAATATCCCCCCTTTATTTAAATGATCTTGAAAACATAATTTCTGTATTAATAAGTGAACGATCGTCTCCTGAAACTAGATTAAATTAATATCTAGCAAAACATTCAACCGCAATCTCAATTAAACATCATGCAACTTAGCTTTTTTTCTGATTATAATCATTTCATTCTGTCGTTTCTTTAAGAAAGCGAACTTTTGATTTCTATTTTAAAATTTTGATGGTTCCGAATTAACACTTACGATTCTAAAGGTAAGAGGAAAACAGGCTGTAAACATTGTAATACTTTCTCACTGTACTAAATACAAATCTTAAGTTTTCTTATTAAACAAATTATGCAAATACATAACTACGTTTACAGCTCTCGCTGTATTGAGGTTCTATCTAGTTCACCTTGATCACAAGTATTCTGAGTTTGTATCTAAAATTCAGAAGCCTTTAACAAAAATTAAATGGATCCTTTCTGATTTAGAATCATCTTGTAGCTCCCAAACTTGAGAATAATAATGAGAATAATAATTCAATATGTGAAGTATTAACTAATCAAACAAATCAAGTCAAACTTTAATGGACGCTTTTGAATATTGAACAAAAAGACAGTTTTATTAACACATTGCTAAATGTTTGGCTTTCTCTTGTTTCAAAAGTTTAATTGCAAGGTCCACCGATGAAACACATTATTCCACAATATGAGTACCTAGAAGTATTAAACCATTAATTGTTTGCATATTTATCATAACAGTAAAGTATCATATTGTAATACGCTTGTTTAACGTCCTTGAGCATGCTGAAATGTGTTTTATTACAATGTGTATGACTGTTTGTTTTCATATTTCCACGGGTTTAATAAGACGTTATCGGACAATGCAACCATGTTTGCTTGTTTGCTGCAAATGTTGTGAAAAGAAACACATGTAACAAAAGATAATTCTCATCCGAGAAAACAATTAAATTCTGATTTTGGATACAATGCTTTAAATGACAACTCGTCTATTTTCAGTATTTTAACTTGAAATACCAAAAGAAACAAGTCGTTTCAATTCAAAATGTTTGTATTTATGCTAAGTTCTACTACACATAATCACATAGTAGAAACCATCTTGTGCTTGCAATATCAGCAACATCTGAAAATAAATATAAGTATTGTGTATACGCATGTTAATACTATGTTTGGTTTATATTTATTGAATATCATTTCGTCATCATAATTATATTAACACTTAATTAGTCAACTAGTAGGTAAATAAACTTTAAATGAACATTTAAGTTAATATATTAACGGATACAACTGTTTAAATGTATTATCATTACAATATAGAACTCTCAAATATTAATAATACATATAAACATTACGAAATATATGCATGTAATTTATACGATAATAACATGAGTTTACAATATAAAGCTAACGATAACTAGTAGGGACGCTTAACACAGCAGTGCCTTTTCCGGTAGTTATACGTGCACCGGCCAGTATCAAACTCGTCGTATCCACAGCGATATTTGCACGGGCACAAGCCGAGCCCCTGTGCTAAAATAAGGGAACAGGCACGGGATGATATTCATAAAACAGATTTTTATTTTTAAAGTTTGAATAACAAATCAGTTTCGTCTTTTCATACACGTTAATGCGCTAACTTGATACTTGATTTACGATTGTAATATTCGAAGATTTAAACATAGTTAAGATACAATCTTGTTCAACATTACATTTTGCTTGTAAAATAAAACACAATAATTTAGTATTTTATATTATATTCTAAATACATATATTGTATTACACACAATTTGGTATTTTTTTGTACATTGACAATGTTTTGCATTTTGATTGACGACTCATAAAGTTGCGTCATTAATGTTTATGCAGACACTCAGTCATAAATTGTCGCCGACACAAAGTAAACAAGGATATAAACACTGGTGATTTATGATCGACAAAGTCGAATGATGCGCCATTAATTGTTATGCAGAACGCATGCACAAGGCCTCATTAATAAATAAGTGGGTTAAGTTTATTTAAACTGAAGTGGAATACAATTATAAATGTCCAATTCGTCTATTATGAAAACAAGCAGAAACGACGTATTTTTGAACAACATCTCACCGACACTTATATAAAAATACACACACACTGAGATCGAGTGAATAATTATAATTCCTTAATTAGACATCGTATTTTGAATTACAACTATTAAATGTTCATGTTTACAATATAATTTTTCCTCTATAAGAACTTATTATTGTAAAAATACATATAACTACATATTGGTGGACTGTCGTTTAAATATCTTGACAGATGATTTTAAAAGAGTCGATGACAATCGGGGAGGCAACGATTTATAAAATAAAGTATTTACAAAAATATGTGTGTTTGTAATTCGTATGAGTGTTATCAACATCGGTATTTTCATGATAAAAGAATTGTTTTGCAAACTTAGTAGAATGCGTCAATATTGGTTTGCGTATTGGAATACATCTTCATATTCGAAAAGGTTTTAATAATTACGTTTTGAAAGTTAATTGATAAGAGTTGCATGTAGAGAAATAAACGTGCATGTGTGTTAGTTGATGATGACTGAGCCTAACATGGATACATACGAGCAAAAAATGGATATGTACGAGAAAGGAGAAACGAATTGTTGTAGAACTAATATTTACAACACACAAACAGAGAAAGCCAATACCAATACAAATATCCAACGGGGATAATTTTGAATTGACAGTATGCATGAATCCGCGTACTACTGATACCAGTTAACTTGTGCACACACATCGTTGAAGCCATTAGACCAAGCACGATATGTATCCAATATTTACAATGAACGTGTGTTCACATCATGCAATGACAGTGTCTTCGCATCAATCAGTTTCATTGTGTACACATCATACATTTGCAGTGTATTGACATTATTCAGGGACAGTGTGTATACATCATACTGTGTCAGTGTGTATAGATCATACATTGGCAGTGTATTGACATTATACAGTGACGGTGTGTATACATCATACTGTGTCAGTGTGAACACATCATACATTGACAGTGTATTGACATTTTAAGGTGACAATGTGTACACATCATACTGTGTCAGTGTGTACACATCATGCATTGAAAGTGTATTGACATTATACAGTGACAGTGTGTATACATCATACTGTGTCAGGGTGTACACATCATACATTGAAAGAGTATTGACATTATACAGTGACAGTGTGTAAACATCATACATTGACACTGTGTATACATCATACTGTGTCAGTGTGTACACATCATACTGTGTCAGTGTGTACACATCATACTGTGTCAGCGTGTTTACATCATACTGCCTCAGTGTGTATAAAGCATTTTCAATGTACAAGAAGGACAAAACTGAAGAAAATTTGAAACACTTTACAACATGTAGAAATTAAGCACAGTCTGTTACATTTGAAGATAAGAAAAATTATTTTACTGAATCTTAAGATAACAACAAGTTAGGTTCTAAATCCTTGTGGAAATGTTTAAAAAAATAGGTCTTCCATTTAAAAAGGGTCAGGCAGAATGTAATATTGGTTTAAAAAAGGATAATGAACTTTGTTTTGATAAATGTAAAGTTGCTGAGGAGTTCAATTCCTTTTACACTACAGTTTCTTCCAAGCTAGTTAAAAAACTTCCAAAATGTCAGAATATTTTTGGTAGTAGTTGTTTTTCTTTAAACTTTTATTCTTCCAAAGGTGTCAGAGCTGATAATTTTAGTTTTTCCCTTGTATCTGAAAGTAAGATTTTTAATATTTGAATTCTCTTATTTCAAATAAAGCTACTGGGTTAGACGGTATCCCCTCTCGTTTTATGAAATATGCTGCCCCAATGATTTCAGCCCCACTAACCCACATAATGTATTTGTCCATCATACAATGTTCTGTACCGGATGACCTGACGTCAGCTCGAGTGGTCCCATTATATGAGAAAAATGACAAGACGGAAGTTGGTTATTATCGCCCAGTATAAGTTCTTAGTGTAATATCCAAGGCTTTGGAAAAGGTTATCTTTGATCAGGTTGTAGCATATCTGTCTTCAAATAATCTCCTGTATGATTTACAGGCTTCAGAAAAGGTTTCTCTACTGACACATGTCTCATTCATCTTTCAGATTCCATTAGGTTCCAATTGGAAACAGGTAATCTTGTTGGTATGGTTTTGTTGGATTTGCAGAAAGCCTTTGATACTGTTGATCATGGCATTCTATTGATGAAGTTGAAGGCGTTGGGTCTTTCAAAGGTTACTGTTTAGTGGTTTACTTCATATTTGTCGGATCGGCATCAATTGGTGGATGTCGGTGGTAGTCAATCTTCACGAGCAAAGATAACATGTGGTGTTCCCCAGGGCTCTATTCTAGGACCTTTGCTGTTTCTGATCTACGTCAATGACCTGTCTGGTGCAGTAAAGAACATGTTATTACTGTTTGCAGATATTTGTAGTATTTTGGTCTCTGGTAAAGATAGGTCTGAACTTGAATCAGTTTTGAGCTCCGAAATGAATGTTCTTAGTGAATGGTTAATTTGTAATAAACTATCTTTGCATTTGGGTAAGACTGAGTCTGTTTTGTTTGGTTCCAAAGCAAGGTTAAAGTCTGGACTAAATCGTAATGTTATATGCAATGGTAATCCTATTGAAGCTAAGGATTCTGTTAATTATCTTGGGGCCACTCTTGATCAAAGTTTATCTTTTGATTCAAAGGCTAGGTCAACTATCAAGAAAGCTAATGCTAGGTTGAAGTTTTTGTACAGGAAGAGTAAGTTCCTTAATCCCCACTCTCAAATGTTACTGGTCACAACCCTCATTCAGAGTCTTTTGATAATTGTTGTTCAATTTGGTATAACAGCTTGTCTCTGGAACTTAGGAATAAACTACAGGTCACCCAAAACAGAATGATCAGGTTTGTGTTGGATCTTGATGCAAGGGCTCATATTGATAAAAGTCACTTTGTCAAGCTANATTTAACAATTATTTACCAATAATAGTATTATAATTTTACTGTATCAAATTTTTATAATAAGTTATATAATTTGTTGAATTTTATAAACCTGTAAATCTGTATGCTTGATTTAACAACTGTGATGCTATTTTAAATTTTATGTTTCCTATTTCTTATGCCATAAGCATATACAACTTATTTTATGTGTAATATATGCTTTATGTACCATGTTTAACGAATTGTTATAATATGAAAATAAATGAAAAAAGTATACATCATACTGTGTCAGTGTGTAAACATCATACTGTGTAAGTGTGTACACATACTGTGTCAGTGTGTACACATCATACTGTGTCAGTGGGTACATATCATACATTGACCGTGTGTACACATCATACTGTGTCAGTGTGTACACATCATACTGTGTCAGTGTGTACACAACATTCTGTGTCAGTGTGTACACATCATACTGTGTCAGTGTGTATACATCATACATTGGCAGTGTGTACACATCATACTGTGTCAGTGTGTACACATCATACATTGAAAGTGTATTGACATTAAACAGTGACAGTGTGTATACATCATACTGTGTCAGTGTGCACACATCATACATTGAAATTGTATTGACATTATACAGTGACAGTGTGTAAACATCACACGGTGTCAGTGTGTATACATCATACATTGAGAGTGTGTACACATCATACTGTTTCAGTGTGTACACATCATACATTGAAAGTGTATTGACATTATACAGTGACAGTGTGTACACATCATACTGTGTCAGTGTGTACACATCATACATTGAAAGTGTATTGACATTATACAGTGACAGTGTGTATACATCATACTGTGACTGTTTGTACACATCATACATTGACAGTGTATTGACATTGTACAGTGACAGTGTGTACACATCATACTGTGTCAGTGTGTACACATCATACATTGAAAGTGTATTGACATGATACAGTGACAGTGTGTATACATCATAGAGTGATACACATCATGATATTGTGTTCACATTATACAACGGCAGTGTTTTCACATCATACAGTGACAGTGCGTTCTTATGATACAGTGACGGTGAGTTCACATGATTCAGTGTCAGTATGTGCACATCCTCTCAAAGACAAAATCGCTGTTCATAAACCAACGCAACAACACTGAACCATCTTGAATTGGACTCTTATTGCGATGGGAAGTAATAAACCCGTTGATAATACAACTTAAACTGCTATTTGCATAGCCGTGTTATTTTAATACGACGACGAGAACGATATTTTTTTAATCAAATATCATATAACTATTTAATGTATATTCTTTTTTCTGAGAAACATCATGACGAACAAAAATTCTTTTGAAAATAGAATTTATCTTCTCATTAAAAGATCTGATTGAGTGTGATCCATTGTGCAATTAGCCTTTTGTAAACACTGACATCTTGATTCTAATAACGATTATGTGATTCAAAAGTTGACTGATTGTTAAATTTAAGAAGGTTCCATACTGTGTTGCAACAATGTATGCCTATTAAATAATAATTTGTTAATACTGGATCGGATTTTTTTTTACAGAATGAAGACTGCCCTTTTGCAACGTCGATTGAACACTTGGTCACCAATTTTAACTTTTCGCAGGAAATTAACAATACAAACTGTATTGATTTATTTATTCAAGTATTTTCACTATTTAATATACATGTTTTGATGAATTAAATTATACTTTTTAGCAACTGTCCTCCATTGTTGTTGTCTAAAATAATAAAAATTAAAAATAAATAAAATGGAATTAACTAATTATAATGCCTTGTGTGGCTTTGCGGGATCATAAACGTACGTTTTACATAGGCTATTACCATGTGACACTTCGTTGTTATTTTCCCCTAATTGTGTATTAAAGTTCCAGGTTCTTATAGAAGTCGCGTTGTGTATTTTTTTGTTTTGCCTTCAAACTTTTAAATACCCAAAGATTTGCAAAATAAGGCAACAAGTCTTTTTCTATATTATAACAGTTTATTCGTTGATTAAATGATCGTATAGTACTATTTTCTAGTGTATACTTCTTATTAGATAATTAAAACCAGATACTCCAACAAAATAATAGACGTCCAATCAGTAGATGTCTATTCGTCGTCTTTTCACACAATCCCGTGGGGCCAAATTGGGATATTAATCCAGTGTGATTCTCGATAGAAAAGGCTCAAACGGTCAGTAAGCGTCCGAGTTTTATACAGGTTGTGGTCAGCCCACCTGTTTTCAGTAAGTAAACAGATCTATCCATCACTTTGGCCTAAAGTAATTACCATAAAAAATGGTATAAATTGAAAATAAATGTATCCATTACTTTATCGCCGTAAAAAGAATTGGTCTATATTGGATCTTCTTAACCTGTTTACCTAATAACTATTAATGTCGATCTAACCGTCAGATATAGGTCGAATGTACGTCAACGTTTTCCACAATATAGTTCAGATACATCTAGATACTTTGTCCAATTACCAGTACATAACTGAGTAAGCAAAACGTGTTACAACCAACACAACTAGATACCACATTCCCCTATTTCATGTGTGTAAATATTGAGTGTGAAAATATTTATATTTAAATTATATGACAGGTTTTCAGTCCATGTTTAATTTTCATAACATGGGACCATAATTTAAATATGCACCCATATAGGTAATTCAGTGTTATTTAAATGTGTTAAAATAAATTGAGTTGAGGCGAAAACTTTTTGTCACATAACCCGTTCTATCTTTAAGCATTCGTCTACTCTTATTAATATTGTGTTTAAATATAAATTATATTTCATTTCAGACTAAATAATATTCTTATGGTTATTCATTGTTTCTCATTCCTGTTTTCATTTCATAGCATCATACTGCTTGCCCCAGATGCATCTTACATATTTGACGTTATTAAACACTTGCACAGCTCTTGAAAGACTCGTTTCATGTAACTCAGATATACACTCATATTTTAAATTTGTTTTGGTCTTAATCTTAAGATTTCTTTCTTTAAAAAAATAACATAATTTACTTGCGTTAGAAGTTATTGTTCTTGTATACATCGGATCTACATTTCCAATATTATATAATTGATGTATTCTAGACAAAAAAGAGTTTCGTATCACATGCAGAAACAATAAATCGAGATGCCACCGCAACATTATATCCTAGTGGTGACAATTGGTGATGGAGCGAATCGTTTGCGTCATTCTCTTTTGTCTGAATGAACATTAGCATTGACATTTAATTTTGTATTTTTTATTTGAACATCGTGCAACAATTTTTTGCTTATTAACATAGTGCATTTTGTGATTATGTTAAATTTAATTTTACGATCAATCAATTATTTCCTTTGTGATTTAAAAGTTAATGATGAGCGTAACTGCACGTATTGAAATATTGCGTTTCGTAAACATGCATTAATGTAATTGATGATTTAAAAGTGTATGATGGCCGTAACCGCATTATCACGTCTCGAAAACATTGCGTAAAAATAGCGCGAAACTATAAGTGATGAGATTACAAACACCGAAGCTAAAGTTTCAAAATGAAGACTGCTTGCCTAATTGCTCTCCTCGTCGGGTGCGTTGTCTTGGCCACCATGCCAATGGCGGAAGGTACGTGCCTTTATTTACGAAGATTCACTTATTGTAACTTTTTTTGAAATGTCCTTAGGCGTATTTTGGTCAAGAATAAATCATGCTGAGTTCATACGCATATAAATTTATGTTTTGTCGTCTTTTAAATGAAAAAATCAATTTCTTGCTTCATGGTTAACACTTTTGATATTAGGTTTTATGCAAATGACATATATACCGTGAATATTTATTGAAACAGTAGCTGGATATTTATTGAGACTATGTACAAACATATAACCACAATTTTATTTTAAACTAAGAATGGTAAACAGTCCTTTTAAAAAGAAAAGAAATAAGTCTTAAAAAATACAGTCTGCATGCCATGAAAATTTACAATTTTAACTCTTTTTTTTAATTATCTGGTTAAGGATTATCCAGATGTACTGAAACTTTACTATAAGTGTGATACGATGAGTATACATTTTTTACACAATGATAAAATACGGGTAAAACAAATATACAATATACATCCCATTTTATATTGCTTTTTCGCTCTATAAATTATACGATAAACTCCTATATTTCATTTTTAATTTACATTATTATATGCATGATTTCGCGAAAACAACCACAACAATCAAACAAAAATTACCACATATTTTACATCTACTAGTATAATAAGTCTGCATTTAGTTTATTCATTAAATTTGACAAATTCTATTGGTGTTTAATTTTCTCACTGCATAAGCGTTGCACGAAATGGAGGTCAAACGTCATAGTAAATAGCTAGACGTAATAAACAACAACATGTTCTTGGCCGTGACGGCAATATATAAAGTACATTAATTGGTTAAGAAATGTATTGGTTACAAACACCAGATTTATATCTTAAGTTTACTGTCTAACACGCTTGTTATGATGTGAAATTAATCACTAGATGTGAAATCAATGTGGGTGTGAATGTATAAGTTTTGAACTTTGTCCACGTCTAAGAATGAATTTAATTAGGACTTAGAAGTTTGGGTGAACTCATGAATAATAGTCTGAATAGCCAATTGTAAAGTGTTTTGTTTATTTAAATTTTGGATTTGACTTGTGCAGTATATGAAAAAAGGATTACCACGAGAAAACCCGACCTGTTCGCGTTGTAGCCACTTTGCTAATTTACCTATGTCGGAAATGTGTACTCGGGTCTCACAAGTGAAGAGCGCCGCGTATCAATCTATTCAAATATGCAATTGTTTTACAGCCCAGCCAGGCGATTACTATCCACCTGGAGGTAATAATTGCGTGTGCAGATATTACTGCAGACCAGGAGAGTGGCAGTCAAGAATATGTCCTGGAGGCGGGGCCTACTGTTGTAGGCGGTGGAACTATTAGGTCAAGCTATCATTTTAATAAATGTTTTATACACATCTAAGTTGAAAATTTATTAAATAAATTGACTGATAATATGCAGGAATTATACTTTATATTATGAAACAATGTATTCCTTTGGAGAGTCGAACCCAGGGTCTTCCAAAGGAAATCTTTTTCACACAAGCAGGCTTACTTGCTGTGTTTTAAATGTTGCATTGTTGTGTGTGTGTTTCTTTAAAAACCAAATTATTCGCTCTTTTTAAACGATTCGCCATGTCAATGTATATATATATTTATACACGAAATACTGTTTCTGATTCGAATTTATCTTTGAGTTATCCGCGACGATAAAAATGGAAATATGTGAACATGTCTCTTTAATGTAGTTCATCCACTATACTGTTTCATGTTAATTAAATATAATTACTATAGATCTAGTAAAACATATGAAAACTAATGAAAACACATCCAACTCTGACACTTTCATCTTTTGAATGATTGCCTTTTTCAGAAACCAGCCAATCATAAGGAACACATAAAGTTGGATTATTGAGACAGCGTGTTATACAATAAAGTATGTTAATCATATGTAGAGTTATTTGTGTTACTCGAATAAGAAAGCTTCATTCAAATGTTCATTATCCATAACATGCATTACGATCTTAGTGAAGTGCGTCAACATTGGTTTGCGTATTCGATCAAGCTCTGTATAACTCAATACATTAAAAAAAAAGATGTTTTGAATATTCGTTGAATACTGCTGAATGTAGCGAAAAGAAAATTGAAAGATTTATTTTGATTGAGCTTAACATGGATACACAAGAATAACAATAAACGAAATATTGTAGAGCTTGTATTTATAAAATACGAACACAAAAATTAATACAGTTCAAAAGCAGAGCAAACAGTGATCATATTTCCTCTGCAACATGTATGCATATGTATATATGAGAATATATACAATATAGAAAATACATACTTATATTAAACACTGACACAAGTTAATTTCCTTGCTCCCATATCTTTCGGAGACGAGTGAGATTAAGACAGATATGAGTCGTGTTCTGAGAAAACTGGGCATAATACTTGTGCGTAAATTGTCATCCCAGATTAGCCTGTGCAGTCCGCACAGGCTAATCAGGGACGACAATTTCCGTTTTTATGAATTTGTTCGTTTAAATGATGTCTCTTCTAAGCGAAAATCCAGTTTAGGTGGAAAGGGTCGTCCAGGATTAGCCTGTGCGAACTGCACAGGCTAATCTAGGACGACACTACGCACAAGCATTTTGCCCAGTTTTCTCAGATCACGACTTATATTAGTCCTTCAGCCATGTAACCAAAATTGAGGTGGGGTGTACAAGTAAGGGGGGCAAAACTACACCTATATATCTTGGAAGATGCATGCCAGTAGAATATGAAAATAGTTGATAACAGTCTGGTACTGGCAGCTTTTGGTAGTTTTTTCTCCTTTGAAGATGGGGCATCAATCAGCTTAATTTTCATAAATTGTCTGGGAGAAATTGAACCGCAAATTGCATGTAGTATTTAAGTAGGGTTAATAGATGATTTTTTAAACTTTTAACTGAACCTGGTCGGGTAGAAGCTTCCTTTAAACATATCAAAAGTTTACCACAATCGGACCTCCGGAAAGTGTTTTTTTTTCAAGATGACCGCCAAGATGGCCGCCAATACCTATTATTGATCATAACTATGTAACTATACAATCACATTTGATGAAGTTGGTGTCTATTCCTACGTTTCAAGGGGCAAAAAACACATAAAGATCATTAGACATTGTTTAAGTGTACAATAGTACACACAAATCCAACATGGCGTCGAATATGGCCGCCAAGATGGCCGCCAAAACCTATAAATGATTATAACTATTTCAATATCCACTCAAATTTGATTATTTTGGTGGCTATATATGGGTTTCAAGGGGCAAAGAACACATTTAGATCATCATACATTGTATAAGTTTATTATATTACACCCAAGCCCAAAATGGCGTCCAAAATGGCCGCCAAGATATCCACCAAAACCTATAAATGATCATAACTATGTAACTAACCACACAAATTTAATGGATTTGGTGTCTATACCTACGTTTCAAGGGGCAAAGAATACATAAAGATCATCAAACATTGTTAAAGTTAACAATAGTACATACAAATCCAACATGGCGTCTAAAATGGCCGCCAAGATGGCCGCCAAAACATATTAATGATCATACCTATGTAAATATCCACTCAAATTTGATTA
Organism: Dreissena rostriformis; assembly: GCA_007657795.1. Taxonomy (NCBI): domain Eukaryota; kingdom Metazoa; phylum Mollusca; class Bivalvia; order Myida; family Dreissenidae; genus Dreissena; species Dreissena rostriformis. The sequence continues at coordinate 59,916 of VMBQ01003939.1, forward strand.
TTTTAGTGGATATACATAGGTTTCAAGGGACAAAGAACACATTAAGATTATCAGACGTTGTTTAAGTGTATTATATTACACACAAATCCAACATGGCGTCCAAAAATGGCCGCCAAGATGGCCACCAAAACCTATTAATGATCATAACTATGTAACTATCCATTCAGATTAGATGATTTTGTTGTCTGTACCGAGGTTTCGAGGGGTAAAGAACACATTACGATTGTCAGACATAGTTTAAGTTTATTATGTTACACAGAAATCTCACATGGCGTCCAATGACACAATACGAAGGACCGCAAGTCCATATGCTTGTTATGTGAAACGCCTTAGTTTGGACCTGCCGCGATTTCTAGATTTTGACAAGAGAATCGATATTTTTCAGCTTCAGGCAACACTGAATTGGCAGGGAATGATGCGTATCTTGCCTCAGCAAAGCCAGTACCCTGGGCTGTTGTCAGTCAAATTCTTGCCTATGATAAATATGTACAATTGAAACAAAGCGTGCATTCTGTCAACATAAGTTTTAGTTTGCCACAACCTTCACGCCATTGTAACGTTTGACCAACCCTTGTATTGGAAGGCTGCCGAAATCATCATTGATGCGCCACAAAGTAGTTGACAATGTCGTTCAGAATTAAGGATGTTTCATAAACGTATGAACTTGCGGGGGGGGGGCAAAGGATCCCTCATGGAAGAAACCGCTCTCAAAAACATACTTGAGGCTGTCTATTGAGAAATGCAATTGTGCACATTGTGACACGAAAAGCTGTCCAGAGGGCTTCACGGGACCATCTTCTTGTTGAAAAGTGCATACACAGCCAGCTTTCAGCCGAAATGACCAAGGAAGATCCAGACATTCAGATACTGCTGGATCATGCCAAGGATTTGTACTCTTCCCTTCTGAGGGGCAAAACGACGCTAGCAGATGATATGTTATGCGATTTTGATCAAACTCGAGAGGGCTACAGAGAAGAAGAAACATGAAATTGCCCAGACCTCAAAGACAAGCATAGTATGGCTGAATTATCAGCTTATGATTAACAATTCAAGGGTGTTGATTAAAGCATATCGTACTGGGTGTTGGTTGATGCATTAGGCAGTGCCCGATTTGCTATCCATCTTTGCTGCAGCTGGGTACATTACCTGCAATCTGCGTATTACTACATATATCTGCAGCAAATAAGCAACCTAGAGGAAACGCACCCGGACGTTTATCGAAAGTTCGGTATTGGTTTTCACGTTGTTTGTAGGAGCCATCAGTGCTGGGCTGGGCTAGGACTTGATCTTGTTATTGAGCAAACATTGATGATGTTTTTATAGAGCACATGTGGTCTAACTCGCGGCAGTGGAATGACCGAGGAAATGCAAACCCCTTGGACCCTATCTGCAACATCCGAGCACAACAGTGCGATGCAGGATTTCACAGACCTGACCTATACTACAAGTCCACAACACAAAGACTCAACTGAGGCGTGCATCAAAGGGGATTCTTCTGATCTAGAGAAAATGCAGACACAGATTACAACCTGCTCACCATACACAGCTGACCCTACTCTGAGAAACATGGTCAATGGGATAGTGGCTGAGTCAGATGTGAATGTTCATGCAATTGAGGCGGTTGGAAAAACGATCATACGAGATATCATAGGAAAGTTGGTCTTTGCTTATAAATTCACGAGAATATACAGAGCCAAATCTCTTGGGAATAGCTTGGCTGTTAAGATCGCTACTTACCGTGCTTTTGATCCTGCTCTTCTGTTCCAGCGTTTTCTGGTGGTGTCAAAATCTGGAGATCCTTCCCTTGCAGTTGTATTGTCTTATGAACTGAGCTCCCATCCTGCTGCCTTCTTTGAAGCCAAGAACATACTTTGTACAGCAGATAACCCTCAGATCGCTCAGGCAATTTGAGAGTATGCTGTAGACACATCATGTGAGGCTGTGATGAACTGTATTCATGAAACAGATCCAAGATGACGGCACTTTGCTGCATCGTTAACCATGGAGAAGAGCGACTCATATAACGCAATAGCCGAGTCTTATGTAGATTCAGAGAAAGGCATTACGATCAAGCGACAGTGGGGTTCGATGGCTACGAAGACGGTGATTATAACAAAGACAAAACGCACCGGAAACGTGAATCATAGTGTGAGTTTCAGCAAAGAAACATAATTCTCATGTAAAAAGGAAGACTTTTTGTCTCGTGATAGAAACAAGGCCGGCATGATTGCTCTGATCAGCACAACTCTGACTAAAATGGGATGCTATGTTGTTCTGTTTTCAGGGGAAGCAGACGTTCAAATTGTTAAAGCAACAGTATAACGATCCCGTCGTAGCACCACAACGTTGGTGGGCGAGGATACAGATTTGCTCATATTGATCCTGCATTACTACGAAAGGGACAATAAGACCATCTACTTTCGCTTTTATGTAAATAAATAGTCAAAGGAACGCAAAGCGTATAATATTAACCTTTTGAAAGAACTCGTGCTTATTCAGTCTGTAATTAATCTTCAATGATTTTCAGCAAAGGTAAAAAATGAAGTCTACAGAAGTTAGTAAAACCTGATCCTATCATGAAGTCATGTGCTGGTTCATTCTCTCTTCCACATGTCGTAAATTGGATTTTATGATTATTCAACTCCTTAGTGATAGCCTCAATTCGATTAAAGTGTGGCTTGTCTCCTAAACTATGGCATTTTACATAACAACCATAACGTTTGAGTAACAAGTTATGGACTTGTGGTCCTTCGTATTGTGTTGATGGTCATTTTGGACGCCGTGTTGGATTTCTGTGTAACATAATTAGCTTACATTTTGCCTGATGCTATAAATGTGATATTAGTGTGTTGTTTGCTCTCTGAAACCTGTGTATATACAACAAATTCATCAAATTTGAGTGGATAGTTACATAGTTATATGTTATGATCATAATATGTTTTTGCGGCAATCTTGGCGGTCATTTTGGCGATTTATTTTAAATTAGGTGAAAATAATAGTTAAACTTTATATTGGCTCAAAAACCCACGCTTAGGATTAATGTCTTGTAAATATTAACTGTCAAAAAATGACCCAAATCTAAAACCTTAATCCACGCCTTTCAGAAAAAAGTAGTCCGTCACAGTATGTACATTAAGGGTCGTACACATCACATCATACATTGAAAGTGTTTACAATTCATACAGTGACAGTGTTTAAACATCACACAGTCACAGTGCGTACACGTCATACAGTGACGATATGCACATATCACATCAACCAGGGACAGCGTGAACACATCATCGGTAACTGTGTGCACACATCATGCACGGACAGTTTGTACATATCATTTCATGGACAACAGCGCTTTTGTTAATTAAACCTACGCCACAATATTGAACTATTTTTAATTTCGGTTTAGATAGCGATGTAAAATTATTAATACTTGATAATAAAACTTAAACTTTTGTTTTGTTGCAAACTATTGTTATGTATTATATAACGATGGGATCCATATATTTAAATGCAATTGCAAATGATGAATTTCTATAAACCTTTGAGCATCAAGTAGACAAAAACCAACAAACGTTTTTGAAAATATAATTAATCTGTAAAGTTTTACTTCAGTTTTTATGCAATCGAAGGCGTCGATGGTAGAAGATAATAAAAAGCTGTAAAAAAATAATAGAAAGACTAGAATTACTCACATGTAAACAAAGACAATTGTCCCTATCAAATGCACAACCGAACATTACCAGAAATAGAAGCAGTCCAAATGCATATGTTCTATTATTGTAATGAGCTACAGTCATACAATAAAGATCAGGGTACACATTAATAGCAACGTATTCCCAAGAATAGCAAATAGAGAGCCATCAAATCATTGAAACAAAAATCTTTGTAAATATTTACAATGCTTGCTGTGCGGCTTGGAAGGGTTAAACATTTTTATGACAAGGGTGGCAAAAGCTGTATTGCCAGTAAAAATAAACTCATTGGATTATTGTTCTTGTGTTCAATGAATTACTCAATGACAGAAAGATAACTGCTTGTTACCCCAAGTCACAAATCTGTATGGATTATCGACCTTGAATAAACTACGTGGGTCAATTCTCGATTGACTGGATTTCATTCTTAAAAGCAGCTCTACAGCTTAATTCAAGCACAAATGTCTATTGATCGGTAAGATAAGGTATTAAAAAGTAGCTGTCAATAAATGTCAATAATAATAGCAGCGCCTATTATTGCGCAAAATAAACACATATCTTATTACGCGGGAGTCTGACGTCACATGGCATACAAAGCATTGGAATAAAAACACTGTTTTAACAAATACACGCTCAAAGTCTCATCTTGACACTCAATGAGCTTATAAAGAATATATTCATGAGTTTAAATAACCAAACTAATCAACCGATACTTACACCATGGGACCATAATTTGTCAGGCAATCGTCCGAAATCGAATTCTTATTGTTTCTTGTTTACATGTACTTTCGGAAAGGGAGAAAACTCTACGCTCATGTAGTGGCTAAATACCGAATACCGAATACCGAACAACGCGTCTCTAAGCAGACTCGGTACAATTTATAAAATCTCTAATGCGTGACATCACATAACTGTTTTGTAATAAGTGAACGACTAGATATCATCTATACTATGCAAATGTTTAAACGGTTCGTACAAATCTCAAAAATAGTTTGAATATGCAGATTTAAATACATTCTTTATTGGCTCATATTAAATTGTTAAAGTGAATCGACCGGTATAAACAAACTTCAGCAAACAGTTCAATAAGTAAATGTGTAATTACTGTATGTCCTCGGGGCCTACGTTTATGAGGGATACGTTTTGCTCTATAGATATCTACTGAGATGAAATAGACGAAGCTCATTGAAGTGCCCATATATCGTGTACTTGTTTTATCAAAATTTAATGATCTTTAACATCGTGACAACTGCTTCATAAGTTTTGTTCTAGTATGGCTAATTGCCATATTTGTTAACACGTTATTCAAGCAAATTTTCATAAAGTTAACCACATCTATATGTTAATTATTGCATGACTATAATATTTGGATTGATGTTATGCAAACGATTTGTGACTAATTGTCATTATCCTGATATAAAGCTTTTAATGCGTTCCATGGGAAAACGCAATTGCCCGGTATAGTGTCACCAGGCAAACTTACATGCGCCGGGAGCGGGATTGGAACCGGGTAAAATACGTGAGAATCGCGTACCACTGCGCCAACCGGACATCTGTTTCAAAAGAGTTTCTACATTATATCAACAATAACACTGTCAATCTAATATATAGTTTTAAGACGAGACTTCCCATTGTTAGGCGAGACTACACAGTTTCAGATGAAACTACACATTTTTTTGTGAGACTACACACTGTTAGGAGAGACTACACAATGTAAGGCGATACGACACCTTGTCAGTCGAGACTAAACACTGTCAGGCGAAACTACACTTTCAACAACATTCACAGTGAGTTTACATGTATACACGGCCGGTAATCACGGACGCCACCTCTTTTTTTTGCGATGCATTAATAAATGAGCCAATGCTACAAATTTAACGGATACGTCTACAGGGTGAGTAGGTTTTATATGGTTTTTTTTTCAACAGATTTCAACAGATTTCGCATGATTTTAAAAATCGGGCAATGTAGTGCGATTCAGCGAAGATTTATTCATCCACAAATGTACAGAAACATAAAAAATCGGGCAATGTAGTGCGATTCAGCGAAGATTTATTCATCCACAAATGTACAGAAACATATAATAACGACCCATTTGGAAACGTGATGACCTTAATAAATTGTGGCATGGTGAAGAAGAAAAGAAAATCGATGTATTTTGCCTGTGTGACGAGGAAATTTCCACCAAATGAAATCGCTAACGACATCAAACCATTGATTTGAACATGTACAAGTTGTGCATGCACACACAAAACAAAGGGCGATTTTAGATTTTAATGTGAACCCATATTTCAAACATACCATCAATATTAAACGGATAGCTTGTTACTGATGCTTTTATAACACATGTCCAAAAAAAAGGGGGGGGGGTAAAGCTGAGTTAAGTTCTAACACAATAGTCCATCCTGAAAGTCACACCACAATCGCATCAACTATTGGACTCGGTCAAATTTTATTTCCTCATGGATATTGTTTCAAATAATGTTTTTGTAACGGACGAGTCCTATGGAATGTGGTGAATTCGTGCAGATTTCTATGGAAGGTGTACTTGCATTTAGAGTATAAGCTTGGTAAATAAGCTAAGGAATGTGTTGTCAGAATAACTAATTTATGCTGTGGATTCTACTTGTATCTGGAAATGTGTGTAAGTACAATTCAAACAAGTGATTTTCTAGAAATTGCGTTGAGTTTCAGAACAAAGACACGATTGTAATTACATTTGATAACTAAAAATAAACGTATGGATCTTCCTTTATATGTTCATATTAGCCAATTCCAACTTTATATTGTTTATAAAAAGAAAATATGCGTTATTATAATTTTGAAATATTATTCGGACACATTACTTAAAAAAACTTGTGTCATGTTCTGAGAAAACTGGGCATAATTCTTGTGCGTAAATTGTCAGTCCAGATTAGCCTGTGCAGTCCGTACAGGCTAATCAGGAACGACAATTTCCGCGTTTATGGAATTTTTCGTTTAAATGATGTCTCTTCTTAGCGAAAATCCAGTTTAGGCGGAAAGTATCGTCCCGGATTAGCCTTTGCGGACTGCACAGGCTAATTTGCGATGAACCTTTACGCACATGCATTTTGTCCAGCTATCTCAGAACGCGACTCAATAAGTTATAATGCACGGTTATGGTGTGCCAGAAACGGTAGCCTCAGTTCCGACACATATACAGTGAATTTATTCTACCACAAACCTAGAAGTCAATGTAGGATTCAAATGTCGTCATATTGATTTTGGATTTGTGATCAACATGCATGCTTAATCTTAGGGATATCAGTTTTTAGTAGAATATATAGCTTACACCATGAATGTTAATATCCATTATGTTGAATTATCGCATAGAAAATACACGTCCACGAAGCAGAAGGTCTGGTAAACAATGACTAATAAGGAAATAAATGGACATTTTGTTAAGATATAAGAAAACGCCCAATACACTTTAGGTTGGCTGATAACTCCAAAACCAAAACTACTTATTGCCCAAGTCTTTATTGGCCTGTTGGATTGTAATCGGGTGACATTTATGGTTGCTTGCAAACCATATGATTTCCATATCCAATTTAGTTGTAGTGCAATAAAAACTTACACTAACGACATAACAGTGGCATCTTTCAATATTTATTACAATGATTTTAAAGCGCGCATTATCATAATTTTTGTCGACGTCGCAGATTGAATATTATGCATACTCCCATAAAACAAAGCAAAACAAAAACAAATAAACAGTCCACCCATAAAAGTGATCGGGTATATATATATAAATTTATCCTAAAACGTTTATATATTAATGATAGACTCAACATGTGCGTTACACTACATCATATAATTTTATTATACTATTATTCGTGTTACACTTAAACATTTATGTTGATCTAGATCATTAATCTTACACTAAAACATTCATTGATTTATGTTGCAATTTATTTAGCGAGATGTACGATATGCTTGATTGTGTGCACATGTGTAATACAACCTTTCAATACTTTATTTCTAAATGTGCTTCGTAATTTATTGACATGGCAGTTGTCGAGGCCTCTCGTATCTAAAGCTTTACAATATCGCTGGCTGATTATGTAATTACTTTCATTTGTACTATAATAACATATATAATAGATTTATGAAGTTATCGTCTCTCTTTTACATAATAAACTGCACAAAACTCAGTTTTTTGGAAAACGTCGATTGTCGTTGTAAGAACGCGAATCTTTTTTCTAAGAGTAATCCAATCTGACCGAACAAGACAAATACATGTAAACTATAGTGGACTGACTCTGTGAACACTCACAACTCATAAATTGAAAGTTATTCTTTCACAATGGGGATACAAAAAAGGCAGATGCCCTTTTGTATGAGCAGGCCCAAATTCTTTACAAATACGTTGCTATACAAACGGTTTGGTATATACTGTATGTCGATCCATAATATATATGGGGGGTCAAATCGATAATCAGCGACGTAACGGCGCCTATACTACACCATTGGCGTCTTCTGCGACAATGCTGCGACCTTGACGTTTGTAGTGGGTTGATTTTGTGTTTATGGTGTCCTCGTGATAGTCGTACTGCCTTCTAGACAAGACGCCATAAGAACGCGGAGCGTCAGCGTTCACTTTGAACATGCCCAAAGAAGTCGCCGTAATACAACCGTCACACCAGAATGTCATGCTACCTTTGCTATTACGACGACACCGACATAAGATCGTCATGGACGCCGTGGAGTCGTGAGCTCGCCATAGACGCAGCAACAACGCGATGGAAACGAAAGGAACGTAAGGAATGAAGAACAGTCGTACTTGAGTCGCATTGGAAACGCAGCCAATGTCTTAATATACGCCAATACACTCCGCGGCGACACTTCTGCGCTCCCAGTATGTCTAAAGGGGTATGTTTACGACCCTGCTGCGTTCTTGATTGAAGCATGTTCTGTTGCTAGTTCCTCGTTATTGGATGCTCATCTTCTATTATATGTTGCTAGTTTTACTTTATACGAGATGCTTCCTATTAACATATTATTATATTATGCTTATACTTTTACTATATTGTGTCAGTTTGTATCTATACGAGTTGTTGTATTTGTATCCATTATATGAATATAGCTTGACATTTTACGCAATTTATTTTGTTTACCATTATACTAATGTTCCTCAATATGATGTCATCTTCCGTCTATGCGATGTTCTGTTTGTTCACGGCGCTCATGTTATATCATATGATGTCAGTTTTCCTTTATAAAAGGTATTGTCACTATATAATGTGCAAGTTTTATTAACATCCGATACTATTCATAGTGAAATGATATTTAACAGAGATGTTATAAATTGAAGTAACTATAATAATTTTAGAACTCAAATTGTATAACTGAAAAGGTTTAAAATTCTTTATATTTTCGTCTTAAAGCAATTAATCATGCAAAACTCAATCATTTGTAGCAACCACTCTGTGATCAGTACTTCCAAGTTGTAATTGAACAACATTATCATTTCTATAATTGATTGCTCTTATCTCTTTGCAACACTATTTTGCAATGAAAAATAATAACAGTAAATATTTCTTACAAATCTGTTTTATCATGGTATTCATATAACGTGCGTGTACGCACTAATAAGATGGTTATAATAAGTGATGCACTTAGTATTGCCCCAAGTGGTAACATGGCTTATGAAAGGAGACTATGAAATAGACATACAAAAAATTTACCCTCGCGAGGGTCTAAGAGTGGAAGCTTAATATGCAAAAATACCGAAAGCTATTTCCACGGTTATTAAACGCACGCTCATAAGTTGGGGTTGCATTTGGTAAAATCAAACCACATATGGGGAAATATTTTTTGAAGTTGTTATACAAAATGTATGTTGCTGAAAGAAATATTTTAAGTTTTAGATTGGGGTATGTTATTGCCCGGTGATGGAGAGCGGAGATTTTTATCTTTTGGAAGCCGCTAATTAACTCGAGAGCAAAACAATATATATCCACCCCATATTTCCTTGGCCATGTTACAATAAATATAGTATGAATTTACATTTAAATAACTAATGTTCATCTAGAGTAAGAGCAGCCTAATAACTACTACTAAATGTAATTTCGGGAACAACAATATTTGCTCTCGTATTTTGTTTCAAACGGAGCATTGCACTCTTATAACGATGCAGATCAAACATTTTCAATAAGGACATTTGTAATTTAAAACAAATCCTCTTTTGTGTGATACTGGACTCGTTTTCCAAAGCAATGTCTAACTAACAGTTTTATATTGTGCCAGCTTATCATGCCTCCTTGCCTATCATCTTAACATGGTAGAAATATTCTTCTTTGGATTTTTTCGGACACGATGATATCACCCTCTGGAAGTAGCCTAGTTCTAACGCTTCTCGACAGTGACGTAGATCTCCTCGCTGGGGTGCGTTATGAGACCGTGCACCGGCTTAATATTCAAGCCAGGTACCAGCTGCAGCCGGAAGCGACGAATGATGGACACCACTAGGGTGGTCGCCTCGGCGTAGGCGAACTTCTGACCGGGACACGAGCGCTTACCCGCGAAACCGAACGGGATGAAGGCGAGGGCGCTTCTCTTCTTGGTTTTGTCGGGACTGAACCTCTCGGGATCGAACCTATAGTATATGAAAAGACAGAGATTGTAATTGGAAAATATTTGAATTATGTTCAATGTCAATGTAGGGAATCTAATAACGGACGGGCCGTCGGGCTGACGGGCGGGCGGACGGGCGGAGGAAGGGAAAACCTGTAATCCACTATGGTGAAACACCGGTACGGGACTTATTAAAAAAACCTGCCATGCTGGACATGTGTACTGTTCAGAGGCGTATTTGTATACTTGACATGACCGTTGAAAGAAAGATTTGATATAAAACATATAGGGCCTGTTTGTTGGACGCTGTGTTTAAACAATAATTTTATGTCATTGGAAAAGCCTTCCATGGCTTAATTAAGCTTCGAACAAGAATCCGTTAATATACATGCATGTAAATTATGTAAATCACATTAATATTTCAACCCCATCTGGTATTGAAAGTAGGATGTAAAAACAGCGCTCGGAGTAATCGCTAACGCTGGTTGATACGTGCAACAATTCTTAGGTTAAAACTAGGGAAACGTCCTCGTCTAATGGAAAACTTACACCTCAGGGTTGGGGAACACCTTCTCGTTGAGGCATGCCACGCCTATCGCATGAATAACCGGCGTCTGTAGAGATAGAAAGGGAACATACTGTATCAATAGATCGTACTCGCAACTCAACTTATCACTAGTTACAATTAACTGCTTACTGGCTTGCACTTGTGTCACATGAATATTGGCAGTGCCTTGTAATCGTTTCATATTAATATTCGCAAATGACTAAAATATTTCATTTTCTGTTCAAATTAAATGTCAATACCTAATACAGTTGGGTCATTTTTGAGTTTAACTCTTGCAAATAATTGTGAAAATAGTTTGTTCAGGATCCCAATAACAGCTGTTCAAAGAGTATGTGTTATTTTGTCAACTTTGTAATAGAACATCACACCGGTCAATATGAAAATGAATAATGGTTACCAGATTTAGCAAGATTACTCCACCACCTTTAATTCGATTCGGCTTGTGAAGTCTATGCTTTAAAAAAAAGTTTGAGATTGAAATAAATGTACAATATTATTCTTAAAATTATACTTTATAGTATAACAATTACAACACCCTATACATGTACCAAAAATATATTATTATTATAATTATTATAATTATTATTATAATAATTATTATTATTATAATTATTATTATTATTATAATTATTATTATAATCATTATTATAATTATTATCAGTAGTAGTAGTAGTAGTAGTAGTAGAAGTAGTAGTAGTAGTAGTAGTAGTAGTAGTAGTAGTAGTAGTAGTAGTAGTAGAAGTAGTAGTAGTAGTAGTAGTAGAAGTAGTAGAAGTAGTAGTAGTAGTAGCAGCAGCAGCAGCAGCAGCAGAAGTAGTAGTAGTAGTAGCAGTAGCAGCAGCAGCAGCAGCAGTAGCAGCAGCAGCAGCAGTAGCAGTAGCAGTAGCAGTAGCAGTAGTAGTATTAGTAGTACATGCTCAGTCATTTCAAAAGGCATGCTTATGTAAACACGAGTAGATGTTCTTTATTATTAATATATGTTTTCTGCATGATCATGTATACAAAAATGATAAAATACAAAATCAAAGACTTTTGCGGGAGTATTTTAAATACTCACGCAAAAGTCTTTGATTTTGTATTTTACTCATCAGTTAAAAAAAGTCATGAGTGAAATACTCTTTATCTTAAAAAAATATCTGGAGCTCTGGTTATTAGTATTATTATTTTATATAGTTGAGTGTATGTCTTTTATTATGGACTACGTGGAATGATCCTTATAATAAAGAAGCCTGCGCAAGATGTGATCACTATACAATAAACTCTGAAAGAGCAAGGACTTGTCACAGTAGTGACGAATACGAAGGACGCCGCATGTAGAAATATATGACAAGTGTGGTAAGGTGAAACAATACAAATTTGAATTTTGGGGCGAGGCCGGTTTTGCCCCCATTGGCATGCTTGGAACAAAGTATGTAGAAATCTTAGTACAATTTTAATTGCAGAATTGTAAACCTTTGGTTCTTGTGGTTTAAGAAGAAAATATATTTCCAAGTTATTCTGCTAAATAATTCTTTATAAATTATTGAGCCCCCAAAAATGGGGCCCGATAAAAAAAAAGAATGGTCATGATTTTATGAAATTAAGTAAAAGGCAAATATACAATTTTTATAAATAAAATATTACACATCTGGATGTTATAGTTTCAGAGAAGATATTTTTGCTAATAAAGTCTATCGTAACAATAATAAGGTAACAGACATGATAAATTGAATAAGGGCATAACTTTTGTTACTTTTAAGTATAAATCATACATGCACAACCTGATATCATAAAAAACAATACATGCCAGATTGAATGTTGTAAATTTAAAATTGTAAATATACACGGGCTATTTCGTGTGATGTTCTTTTAAAATGATCATGCTTTTAAGAAGTACACATTCCTTAAATGAGTTATATTGTATCCTTCTGGTACGAACAAAACTTCGGATTTTTTACAGAAAATTTAGTAAACCTGAAGTTAAAATCTCCTAATGAGAATCCTGATTGCCAGCCCTGGCCTCTCTGCTACGTCGCCGTGGTGGAATGGATATGGTGTCCGCCTAGCGACCGGGGTCACGGGGTCGATCCCAAATGTGGGAGCGTTCTTTAGATCTCCCTATAGACACCAGGTACTGGTTCTAGTCCCAGGAAACGGACTCTGTAGCGTTTCAAATAAGTAGTAAGTACATTAAATGCAATCGAGATAAAATAAATAGGGTTAAACTAAATAAACTAAACTCTCTGCTTCGTACGTTTTTGGGGATCACGTATCCGTTGATGGTGACGTCTTCGTCCATAAATCTGCCCGCCAACGTGACCACGATAGCGCAGCGTAAGGTCTCGTCCAGCACCTGCTTCACGTACCTGTAACCATAGCATAACACGCAGATGCCAACCTCCGCGCAGAGATTTGAGTGGAACCAGCATAGCTGGATCAAATCCCTGCCTTCATAACCAACCACGTTATCATAGCCTAGCCACGTGGAACAATAATTATACCGTTGTTATTTGTTACTTTTTTATTAATGTAATTTATTTATGAATATACATAAACTTCTAAAAAAAAATCAAAATATAAAAGAAAATGAAACTGCTTTTCATAATATAAAACCTAAACAAAAGAATAAAATCCTACCAAATCTGGTAGGATTTGTGATGGAGAGATTGTATGTGAGAGCAAACAGCGTAGACCCAGATGAGACGCCGCATAATGCGGCGTCTCATCTGGGTCTACGCTGTTTGCTATGGAACGACAACTCTGCGTGGAGATTGGCAGAATGCGGTATTGCTAATGTTCAAAATTCGTCCCAACATTCACGAGTCTAGTAAAGTTAATTAGATAGGAGAGCTGGGAAACACTCTGGGTCCTCACATAAAAAGCCTCAGGCGCGGAAGGACCTCATAAACTTCGAAACACACACACTTTCTATAAAACACTTTCTCAATTATTATTCTCGTTTGACGCTATACAATTAGTGGTTGAACAAAGGAACACATGGTCATTATAAGATTAAACGGAAACACATGTGCATATACAGACCCTTGAGCAGTCTCAATAAATGGCATCTATATGTGACGTTGCTTTCGAATACCTTAATTAATTATCGAGTTCTTCAGCAACTGAAGACAAATCATTTTGGTATTGTTCACAATGGAGTTCATTATTTCAGGCTTTCACTCATTATTATTGCAAAGCAACGATACTAACTCACGCAACAGAAAGTACTGGAATGTTAAGTATCCTTTGCAAAGCTTCGTGACACTAAGTACGAAGTAATGTTATGTAACGTTTGTGCCTAACACAAAGTAATGCTAAGTAACGATTGTGTTTAACACAAAGTAACGTACTCCAATTCTACGTAGTAAAATTTACACTTCGTAACCAACCTAACGCTTAACGTAACGTACTGAAATGCTACGTAACCATTGTAACGCTTCTTAAAGACACTAACGATAAACGTTACGTACTGAAAGAGTATTTCACCTTAGTAAAGCCACGTAACAGAAGTAAAGCTTTAAATGACGTACTGAAATGCTACGTTAATATTGTATAAACGCAAAGTAACAAAAAAAAACGTTACGAAACTAAAGTAATGCTACGATATTACCGCTTAACGTAACAACACAAATGTTATATTCAATGAAATGAAAAACTTTGATTAATGCAACGTGGTGACCGAGACAAATGCCACGAAATGAAATGAAATACCACGTTATCAAAGTAATACTGCGAAACGCTAGAAATGCATCGTGACAACAGAAATGCTACGTAACGACAATAACGTCATACGCAACGTACTGAAATTCCCCGACGTTAGCGTGGTCCACTACGCCCTCCTCTCCTAGCACCAAACGGATCTCCGCGTACACTCTCTCCTGTATATCCGGGTACTGGGCCAGGTAGTACAGCGCCCATGACAGCACTGCAAGAGGAAACATGGATGGAAATCTACTAACTCAGTACTTTTCTGGATTTTTGGAGAAAAACACAACACTTATTTTGGCGTTACAAACTAAAAACAGACCATTCCATAGTCATACAGCATATCGACGATATGTATGTGAATGACACTTTTATTGGAACATAAAGTGAGTCAGCGTCGTTTTGTACCCACGATGCGTTTTCGGATATCCGTTGTGAGCGGAGATCGTCATTCCATAGTAAATACAATCGGTGGTTGGATCTTAAGATTTTCTTAGAAAACTCCAATATCATCGACACAAAGCGTTTTGAATATCAATGCTGGGCAGATGTGGTCAATACGAAAATAAATAATGAATAATGACTAAAATAACAGTATTTGGTAGTTATATATGTACATTATATATTTTGTGAAAAACATTTAACATACAACTGCAAAAGGGTCGTGTTTTTTTACCAAATATAATATTTATATGAATGTTTTAAACATTACATTATTTATTTTTTAAGCGTTGAAAATATTACTTAATTTAATGTAACAATTGTTGAAGTATATCTTCACATTAGTATTGTTGTTAATTAAGCTGTGATATTATTTTAACAAATGTAATATGACGCAAAAGGAGGTCAAGTTGGGAACAGTCAACAAGCACAAATAAATAGCAACATTAAAGTCTTCTTGTTCAATAATAATGGTGTTTGAACAAGCATACTGCTATACTGGGGGTTATATCGACTACGCCAATTTTAGCTCGATTATTCCGTTGTTCATTTAATCATTAAGTCTACGATCCATTTAATTATACGTATGGAATGGGACATATGTTTTCATGATGTATTTTAGCAATGTTTAATTAAATTTTCATGAGATTTCTGGTCTTACGATATTGTCACGATCGACTTTTTAGGTAGATCTTATCGATTTACTATAATTATGTGTTTATGACAACAGCATATAGTGTGTTATATAAAATATATTTTTATTCTAATTGAATATATAATTTTTAATTAAAACTCGTATTGTATAAATGTGATCAGACAATAGAAATGGCAGATAAACAGTCAATACAAACATAAATCTAATATTATCAATCTTACGTTAACGTCATTCGTTTGCTGACCGATATTGATATCACGCCGCAAGTCCAATAATTCATATGTTTGGTATTAAAGAGTAAACGAGGCAGCTAACCCAATGAAAGTGAAATTCCGTGTAAACTGTTTTAGATGATTCCGGCTAAGTCAGTTGTTAACAGAACTTAAAAGAAAAAAATATAAAATAAAAAAATTAAATCGGCCGAAAGCAACCTGAGCATGGCACATGCGCTAATAGAAAACTGTCGCATTTTATTTACTTGTCTATTCCAAAAATTATGTACGATATCATGCACAACACAATCTTAACCTGTACCGCTCGAAAGTATCCAACAAACAATACAGACAAAATGTAATAGAGAGTTACATAGAGCTTACAATTTCCGGCCGTGTGGAAGCCTCCAATGGTGTACACGAGCGCGTCACAGAACTGTATCTCCTCGTCCTCGGTAAACTCCATGAGCACGTCTAAAAATAGCTCCTCGCCCACACGTGGGGGATTCCGCTTCCGGTCGCGAAATATCTGCAGCAACACCGTAGATAACTCCTGCTTGCCTAAAATATAAGAAAATCACCATGATGGGGGTAAACAATTGATTTCTGGCGACTACGAATATATATCGCCAGTTATATGACACACGGCCTGATTTTTTTTGTAATATATACTCTCAAAATTCAAAAGTTTTTACATTTAATCTTACATAAACAATCTTCTGACAACTATATACAGTTTACGTGAATTTAATAAAGCAATTCGGGATTTTCGTAATTTAGAAGTTGTCTCCCATTCGGGAAGGTATCACGAGTATCCCGGGTAAAAAGCGGTCCGTCTAAAATGCGTATATGACTCATATCCGCGGATATGACCGAAAAGTGCGGATATGGACGAATATAAGCAATATCGACACTTTTTCTGCAATGTTCATTTCAATGATCAATGAAAAATACACAATATGTATTTAATATGCATAGTAAAATATCTTATATTTGATTGTTACTATATATTATATTTTATTGGTACGTAAAAATATGCACGTTATTTTATTTATTCAAATGAACAAAGGATATCGTAGTGCTACATTTAAATGTTTCAAGAATGATTATGACCATTATAGTTGCGCTGTTATTGAAAAGCAATGCATGTCCCGCAAAAGTTTTAGATTTTTCGTTAATATTTCAACAGTTCATATTCAATATCCCGAAAAGTTAAAATACGAAGCCTATATGTTAAAGATCAATATTACAGCTGTTACATTCACTTATAAAACATAATATTAACGAAAAATCTAAAATTTTAGCGGGACATGCATTGCTTTTCAATAACAGCGCAACTATAATGGTTATAATCATTCTTGAAACATTTAAATGTAGCACTACGATATCCTTTGTTCATTTGAATAAATAAAATAACGTGCATATTTTTACGTACCAATA
>VMBQ01003939.1:77613-92822 GCA_007657795.1 Dreissena rostriformis
GGTGCGTGTGTGTGTGTGTGTGTGTGTGTGTGTGCGTGTGTATTTACATATGGTTACATTTCGGATTATTGTTTGTTAATTATTTAAAAATAGAATAATTTGGACCTTCTTGAATTGCCGAAGAATAACGCATATCGTATACATGTCATTACGTGTATTGCGTATTGATTGTCACACAGAATATAACACAACACATGTATGAACGTTTTGACTAGGACAATACTTATTTTGGAATGTTTCTCTCCGGCTTTTTGAGTTTTGTTTGATGTACTTTATTCTCCTTATAATTCTGGCTGACTGTTACAAAAATGGCCCTTGTGATATTGTGTTTCATTGTTACTTAATGACCCGAATGTCAAAGCGCAGTCAGAGGTAAAGCTCTGTTAAATCCTACCGTTTCGTATATTTTCCGGAACTGGCTGATTTGTTGGTCGGTACTCATTGCCTTTCCGAACAGCGACGCGAGCACAGAGCGCAGTGCGAACACCGTCATGTGCGAGCACACCGGCACGTGCTCCCCGGGCGGATATGACGTCCACTTCCGGACGATGTCGTCTGCTGCCTATGTACAAACGAGCACGGCCGAGTAATTATAAGCTCTTAGAGTTTTAACATCCTGACCGATCGACGATTTTTTTCAGGGAGTATAGCCGTAAAGCCATCAGGTAATGAAGTGTGGTGGGTGAGGATGCAATTAACCAGTGCGTAGTTGTCAATCAATAACAACAACAACACCAACAACAAAGCGCCTAACACTTTATGAACAAAGAACAAGACTAACAAAACGTGTTTACCTCCTGAAACGGTTCTATGTATTTCCGGATGGAGCCATGCGTGAACACCCTGTCGTAGACCTTCCGTCGGCTCTTGCCGTCGTCTCCGTTAGCGTACTCGAGACTGCGAGCCCCCAGCAGCGGCATAAACACGTCGAACAATTCGTCTGCAGCGAGAAAATAACCCTGCTACAAAGTGAACTAAACACTTAAATGAGTCCTGTTCTACACACGGGTGCAACAATGACGAACTTGCGATAGTGCGCTGTCTTTAGCAGCTTCAACAGATCGAAAAACACGTCATCAGCGAGAAAGAAAGTCGATTAAAAACGTAAAATAGTCCCGTTTCACATACGGCAGCAACTATGGCGTACCCGCGACTGCCCGCCGCGAGCAGCGGCATAAACTGGTCGGATAACTTGTCTGGAGTGGTGTTAATATTCCGGACACCTGTTTTGCCTACATTCAAAAGCCTAGAATTGCATAATACGTGATATATGTTATTGAATCTGCGTTTTGGTTTAGTTTCTTAATAAATTAAGTTATGGGATCTTTATAATCATCAAAAGAGGAACACATTTTCGTATATGAAAAATTGTAATTTTCAGCTGCGAACAATTTTTGTCCATGTAATGATTTGGATTACGAAAATATCGTATATAACGTTACGAATTAAAATTAACGTTGTCTGCAGTTTACGTCTACGTCTATAAATAACTCCGTCACTCACAAGGCCGGTTGAAGGCGGTCACGTGCTGCTTGAAGAGCGTCTCATCGCAGATGCTCACCATGCGCGTGCTGCCCCACCAGAACGCGGCAATCGGGCCTAACTTCGCGTGCAGCTTCACGAGGAACTGGTGGAGGCTTCCGGCCCTGGAGATGTCTCCGTGATTACCCTCCCTGCGGAAAACAGATGAAGGCAGATGAAGGCATTGTTGGCGCTTGTACGTATTTATTTAATGCGCTACCGATATTATATGTATAAACTTGATGGCTGCCGATCCAACCGACAAAGAACACATTTAGCGATGCAAAAGTATTCATAAATATCCCGAAATGTAGTCCCGACCCCGAGCATCATCATCGCCGCATGGCATATCGAAATATAGTTAAACTTTCATTGCAAAAACGTATTATCATTGGAAATGAAAGACCTGACGATATGCGTATCTTCACCCTGTAAGGATGCCGCATATTAAGTTTCATAAAAGCCAAATCACTAGGTGATAATCAGAGCGTTACTACCTGATAATCTGCTAATGACCTACAGATGGGGATGCTACTCATAAAATTGCATCAATTTCATATCACAAGTCACCGACATCGTAAGCGGAAACGAACAAAGGATGGTCAGACAACGAGTATGATAACCATTATCGGTGAAATTCGTTTTATACACCCGCAAACTCCTCTTTGGCAACACTAGAATTCAGTCTGGCGGATAAAGCGGCGATGTTATGCCCTCCATCCCTTCACATAAGAATAGCCTTCTAAGAGTTGACCCCCCCCCCGAATAATGCGTAAAACGAATTGAAATCTTGATTTGTTGTCCAATTCATTTACTTCCTACACAGCAAATATTCGTAAATAGTATGCATTAATTACAAAACAAAAATCAGTTAGATGACAACCAATGACAGAGATGCTGATACTATTAAGCAATTCATGAAAACGCGTCCATCTACAAAAACAACCAGCGCAATGGTTGCAACAACCGTGTCGGATATATAACATAATAATCATATTTCATCATCGTCTTTCTGTCGTACCCGTTTAAAGCATGTTAACCTCGCTCTGAGAATGGGCCAAATGCATGTGCGTAAAGTGTCGTCCCAAATCAGCCTGGGCAGTCCGCACAGGCTGATCAGGGACGACACTTTCCGTCTAAACTGGATGTTTACTATGAAAAGACTTTTTTTGTAACGACAAATATCATAAAAGCGGAAAGTTTCTTCCCTGGTTAGCCTGTGCGGACTGCACATGTTAATCTGGGCCGACACTTTACGCACATGCAATAAACCCCCTTTTCACGGAGCGAGGCCAATTTAATAGTTTACTACTATTTCTTAGATACGTTTCATGTCATAGATCACTGCTGCTATAGTTGGTGTACTAGTCGTGATATGATGCAGGTGCTATAAAGACAGACAGACAGACATAATGTTATATTGAAATAAACTTTACATTTTTTTTGTCATTTACAAATAGTTCTACATATCTGTATGTCAACGTGAGTACATATACGTATAGCACAATATCATATTGATCGTGTAAGCATTATCGTACATACATACATGGATTTGCATGTACAACATGAAATTGTAAATTAAACATTGCTAAACATGTTAAATTGTAAATAAATCTTTTGAATTGTACAAATATTAGATTTTTTACAAATAACAAGATATGCAACAATAATATTAGAGTTTAACTAGGTATACAGATGATGAATAAAATGGATTTAATTATTTACGTATACAAGACAGCTCAGCTGCTGAAACATACTTCGAGGAGCTCGGATGCATGCCAGGAATAGCTGCTGACATTTTGCTGTTCTGTAAAATACAAATTTATGTTCTGTAAAATACAAAAACGCGACGTATAAAGCAGAGTTCATGCTGATCAGTGTAATAAAAATGATGACGACTATTGAGATTTGTAAAAAAAACACACACACACACACACACAAAAAACAACAACAACAACATTGAGACCCCCCCCCCCGTCCTCTCAAAATTTATAAAGAACCGCATGACAATATTACATACTAAATATGTAACCTTATAGTCTAGTAGGTGAAATGATCATGTTTTAAATATTTAAATATTATAAGGCGAAAACGGGCAAACTTTAGTAGGTTTAAGTAAGAATATAAAAATTGCACGTTTAGAATTTCTTTTCAAAAGAAACAATATCTGAAAGCTTTAATGTTGCACGTTTAAAGTCAGACAGAAAAGCGTCCTTGAACCATCCAGTCCACTCCATGTAAATTGTGGCTGGCGTATAATAACGAGCATGCGTATAATGCACCATGTTTAATTGCATATTCGTTTAGATCACATAGATAATATAAAAATTAATGTAAAAAACCTAATAATTGTCTTTCATTTTCAACTGACTTAATGTAGGTTTTTTGTTGTCTGTACAGTACTAGTAATACACATTTAAAACGAACATCAAATAACCAATAAAAAAAACAGGCTTACCGATGACGATGATCGAAGAAACATATATAGCAACAGCCCAACGATCGCCACCAACAGCGCTGCTTCCATGGCAACCATCGCGAAAATATTTCACTTAAAAATTCAAATAAATACTTAAATAAAACCTTGCTTTTACGAATTTAATCCCGCATTCAAGTTAAACGCTGTCGATTGTTGTGTATACTGAGCTATACGAAGTAATCAAAAGTGTGTCGTTGTCAGCCATTAAATGTAGCACGTCTATAAATATGCACGGTCCAAATTATGGCCTTGGTGGTCAAATCAGTTTACCCGTAAGACAGTGCACGTATTAGATACGTTAAAATGCGGTATATATGAATTATCCTCGCTCTGTAAACAGGGGGTTTAATGCATGTGCGTAAAGTGTCGTCCCAGATTAGCCTATGCAGTCCGCACGTGCTACCCAGGGGCGTATCGTTTCCGCTTTTATTGTATTTTTCGTTTAAAAGAAGACTCTTCATGGCAAAAATCAAGTGTAGGCGGAAAGTGTCGTCCCTCATTTACCTGTGCGGATTGCACAGGCTTATATGGGACGACACTTTACGCACATGCATTAAACCCCCTTTTCACAGAGCGATGCTCATTTATTAGCGATCAGTATTGCTTGTGATGATTCTGATAAATGGCCGCGTACAGCATTTGTTTTCGAGTTTAGACGATATGGAAATTTGTATTCGTATTTTTTAAATTTACATAATTCATCATGGCCATAATTTAACATTAAGTAGTTTTACTCTCGGTTTCTTTCAATTGTTAATTTAAAGTCAACGACACGCGTTTCCGACCATAATATTCAGTTTTCTCACTTGATAATTAACCTCTGCTCTAACACTTATTTTCTAAATGTGTATTCCGAAAACAGAATAACAATAAACTTCCAAACATGAGAATATTCGACGAAAATGTTAAACATGCTTAACAATCACAAATTTACGATATTAAACAAGAGCTTTGTCACACAGTGTCTGTCAGACAAAACAGCAGTACCCTAACGGGTTAATATCGCCGGAGTTCGGCGTAGGACATTATGTCAATATGTTTCATTCACCTAAGTTAAGTACTGTTTAGTTATGACAGGATGCAGATTATAGTTGTGAATTATAACTGTAACTATAGCAAGCGCAATTGTGGTCTGGCGAAAAACTGAAATAACGCGCATTGTTCACCACACCCCCTGTACGTCGATAATCCAAACTGAGTAGGATTATTTAAACTGAAGAAAAAAAGGCGACATAAATAAAGACTCCAGTCATTTATTTCTAAGAACACGTGTATTTAAGGTAAGTTGTGACATAATAAACGTTTATTTTTTATAAAATGTTATTTGTCGGATACAATGCGCTTATAAACTCATAACAATTAAAAACAATTACGTCAAAATAACATGAATATGTTTGAAAATCTGGAAAAAGTAAATGAAATTGTCAAAAATGTTAGGCCAAAAACAAGTATAATCGAATGTTTTTAATGTTTTAATGCTTGGACTTATGTATTAACCTTTCATATATGTATGTAAAAAATTTGATTGGCGTAAATGCTCGAAAACGTATTTGTTTGGGACAAGAATATACAAATTGGATAATGACCTAACTAGTGTATGGATAATTCCAGACTATTTTGAGTTTGGTTATTATCCACAGAAATGTTCATATCAGTTTGGATTTATCCATAAACTTTTATACCCGTCCTGCAAACACATGATTTTAACACAGAAACACACTAGGTGTTAAAAGTAAAATTTTAAAGGACATTCATGATATAATTTGGCATATCTCTGTTACAGTTTCGTTCGCTCTTTTGTCAATTAACGTGTAAATAATTTAACACATAGGTCGCATTTAATGAAAATTAGCATTTTCCGAAGACAAATTTATCGTTTGTTACTAGCAAACTATTAAATCGTTGCAAAACTCAAAACGCATGTGTGCGTCAGACATTCATTATCACATGTGTGGAACAATTACGTCCTTATAGTTACTAAATTATTAAAAATGATAAAATAATCAACTACCTTTCAGTTTCAGTTTAAGTTTCGGCCAACATTTTTTTCTTCAGTTTGAATTATCCAACTCAGTTTGGATTATCGACGTACAGGGGGTGTCACCAGGTGGGCCTAAATACACATACCAAGTTTTATCAACCTAGCTTTAGTTATCTTTGAATTGTCACAGGATCCTAATTCGGACGGACACGAGGAGAGACGGACGGACCTGGGGTTACCCAAAATTCCCCTCCAATTCGGGGACTTATAACCAGCGTCCTTTGGATGTTAAGGCTAAGGCTTAAACCACTAGACCATCCATACTGTTCAACACTTGCATGCATTCCATTCGTTTTATAAACGCTCAGCTGTACGTGTTGTTACAAACCTTCACGAAAACAAATGAAACATTCCTAATGATTACGTCGTTTCGCGCTTGAAACGCTTTCTTATTTTATACATTTGAATTACAAAACTGTGTTTTCGGTACGAGTCAACTTCATTAGTGTTAACGCTCCCTGATTTACAGTGGTCTTTTAAGTCAGATCAAATTAAATTTTGACGTCAAACAAATTGCAACACATTTTTTTTTACGTATTTCAACTGCTTAATATATAACATTATACAGACAAAAACCCGAAAAAAATCGAACATTTGTGGACCGAATATGTGACAAATAGTTAGGAGAGTGTCATTTCGACTATCTGTGAAAAAAACTCTTTAATGGCCCGCAGTTTACTAGTCGTGCAGATGGTTCGTGTGGTAGAATTAATAAGCAACTTAATTTATTCAGGTTCAAGTTCTGTTTATTTGTGACATAGGCCTCCGGCCCCTGACACATATATATTACAATCCATACAAGACAATGGTGTGTGCACAATTGGTTGGCATAACATGTAAGCATATTATCGATTGGTAAACAATGCTTAACAATAGCTTTACAATAGCATGCTAACACATTGTACAACATTTGCATGTAGTAAAGCGAAAATGTTATATTAACATCAACCAGATACACACGCACGCATACACACGCACGCATACATGTACATACATACATATATATAAATGATATATATATTATGTATATCAAACATTCAAACATACACATGTCATATAGTAAATATACAAATGTATAACCCCTGCACACCTGCGTATAGGACGCATACAATTGTATAGCGGAATTTAGGTTATATGGGTAGGGCCTACAATAACTTGACATAAATAGTATACCGAATATTATAAATAGGCCCTATCGAAAAAATATAGGACTTTCTCGGTAGGAAACTACATTTTAGACATATTAAGTACACTTTTACAATTTTTCAAAACAGAGCTTAGTCCTGTGGGAATCCACATAACTAGGTTTTATCATAGATTAAGAATTGATGTTCGCGTTTCAAGAGCGTTAACAATGTAAGAAGCAGTTTGTTTTATTGTCTGTTCATTTTTACTTGACAACATTATAAACATTTTTTGTATACTTGGGTTTATGAAAAATTTACGTTGTATATATGTTTTTCGTATGTCATGCAATACAGGACACTTTTATAAGAAATGCAATTCGTTTTCTATTTCACCAGTATTGCAAATCGGAAAAAACCCGTTGTTCTCTAGCTATACCGCGATATTTGCCAGTTTCAATTTCTATCGGAAGAGTTCCGGAGCGAAGTTGTGCAAAACTGCGCCATCTAGGTATGCCTCATGTTCGTATTGGCACTTAATATGTTTGTATAGTTCCAATTTGGAAGATGTATTAACTACACTCCACCAGTTCTGTAAGTATTGGGACTTAGCCCTGTCTCTAAATTCATTTATAAATTGGTGTGGGTATTATTAACGACGTTTGTTATTCTTGTAGTATCATTGAGCAGAAAACCGGTATTAAAATAAGATGCATGTACGAAAATATCATGGATTGCCAAATACTTAAATGCTTGAATAAAAGATCCCTTATATTTTACATTACATTAGATATTCATTGTATTATGGCACATATTATAAAATGCATTATGTGTTGGTTATGTGTTGGTTTCCTTCGTTAAAGTATATAATATTGAAACCGGCTTGAACATGTTTATAGCATTTGTACTTCACATCGTCGGACAATAACCAAAACCTATATTGCATCCCGCGCATTGGTTACTGCGTTTTTTAGACGGCATGGAAATCGTATTAAACGCCTGGAATACCGCTGCACTGCAGTTAATGTTTTCATTATTCTGTGTGTTAAGTCACATTTTTGTTCATAATGTCCATTATAGAAGTGCGTTTTACCTAGCAACCATCATTATATATGAAACTTGCAAATAGTGTTTACTGGATTAAGTCTTTGTAATTCGCATATTGTATTGTTGTAAAAATGCACTCTTTGTGTAAAGTCATATGGTAACATGCATATGTCTTTGTAAATTGATTGTATATACATATAATACGACATGAATAAAATCATTGACACAGGACAAAAATAATAAAAAGATCAGGATCCTTAAAGTAATTTAATGCAGTTAATTCGCTCCGAATCCTGCAAGTTAGACCATATTCATTCATTCCTTTATTGTACATATATGGCCACCGGTCCAAATACAATATGCAATCTAAATACATAGCAACATTTGTGTGCACCTGACAAGTGTCACCATACAACCATATTTACCAAACAATTAGGTCTTAACTTATATTACATATTCTTTCAACGACATTTATGTTATCATATACAAAATACAATGTGTATTGTTCAAATAAAAAATCGCTACAATCCGCTATTTTACTAGTCATATAAATATAGACATAAACTGTACAAAACATATTAATTGTCATATATAGACATAAACTGACGCCTCTCTTCAAATGCATAATATATAAACATAGCAAAATTTTGAATGTTGTTACATTCCTTGTTGACATAAGTCTATTAAATACCTCTTGACTTACATTATTTAAGTAATGGAACGGAAAATACTTTCTTCTTAATTCTGCATATAAAGGACATATCATAACTACATGATATTCATCCCCAACAAAGACGTCACAATAAACACAAGTTATATATTCACGCTCCAAGTTAAAATATCTACCTTTCTCAATCATGAGGTTATGTGAGCATTGCCTAAAGTTTGCGAGGCATTTCCTGATTTTATGTATATCGATAGCAATTACATACTGTTCAGTACCAAATTCACCTTGGTAATTGATGTAATGATACAATTTACTATTTTCAACACACCGTGCTCTCCAATTTACAATATTTTGATTTTTCAGCTCCCTAACATAACAATCTAAAAATAGCTTCTCATTAACAACTGCCTGTGCCTCCCATACATAACCAAAGCCATTTGAATACAATGCATTTCTTACATCAGTTACCCAGTTACAATAACCTAAACTATCATAATACATTAACATGTTATATGTAAGGCGTGGGTATCTATCATGTGGCATACACAACAACCTAACCCAGTATTTTATACACCTTTTTGCTGATGATATATACATTGGATATCTCCCCAAATCACCAAGTACAGCGTCGTTACATGCAGATTTATTGGAACCTAGGAAACGTTTACATGCATACATATGTACAGTTTCTACTGACGGCATAGTTTTAAGACCCCATTATTCGGAACCATACAATAATATTGGTGCAACTTTACTATCAAACAGCTTAAAAAAAGTTCTATAAGGTAAACACTGAAACTGTTGGAGAGAATCAAAAATGCATAACAGAGCTTTTTTAGCTTTCAAGGACATCGCCTCTGCCATTTTATACATTGATAATTTAGAAGTAAAATATACTCCAACATATGTAAAACCATTTACTCTCTCAATAGGTAAACTTGCATAAGACCATCTCTCATTTCTAGAAGGACGTCCGCCTCTCTTAAAACACAATATCTTTGTTTTCTCAATATTTACAATTAACTTATTGTTAGAACAAAACGTTTGCAGGACATTCAGTTGCTTTTGTAGACCAATGACTGTATCTGACAAAAGTGCAATATCATCGGCAAACATAAGTAGAAATATTTCTACTATATCTGGAAACAATTGTATCCCGCGGATATTGTTTTCAACTAATAATGTATGTAGCTCATCAATAAACAAAACAAACAAAATCGGACTAAGCTTACAGCCCTGACGTAATCCTAAAGGACACGAAAAACTTTGGCTTAAACCCTGTGATGTTCTAACACATGATTTTACAGAGACATAAATTGATTGTATAACATCAAACAGTTTACCCTTTATACCTTGCTTTTGTAAAATATTATACATAATAGGACGATTCACAGAATCGAATGCTTTCTGAAAATCGACAAACGCAACATAAACAGCTTTTCTCTTCAAACAAAAATATTTCTGAATAATCCCATATAACACATATGCATTATCAATGGTTGAGTGCGCCACCCTAAAACCACTTTGAGATTCCCATATCCTGTCGTACGCTTCAGCATAAAATGTCAGTCTCGTTGTAATAATCGATATATACAGTTTACTAACAACATCGAGTAATGAGATACCTCTATAGTTATTAGTAGAATTAATATTTCCTTTCTTATGCAAAGGTACAATGATACACTGAGTCCAACTTTCTGGAAATTCACCTGTCATATATAATCTATTGAACAATTTACTAAGAAATGGCAATAGCACAGTTTTACCATAAATAAGTTGCTGCGGTAAAACATTCCCACCGACAGCCTTCTTAACATTAAGACCTTTAATAGAAGCACAAATTTCTTCATAAGTTATACATGAATTAAATATAACGTCTTCGATATCGTCAATAATGACTTGTTTATCGCCTAACTCTGCCGACGAGTCACAATTGGGCAGAGTAAAAATACCCTTAAAATGTTCGTACCACTCCTCCAGTGTAATATTTGGTTCGATGCGTGGCTTGCCCGTCAGTCGCCTTATATACGTCCAAAAGTCTCGGTTACATGTGGATTCTAGCTTGCTTATTGTCCGCTTATTATATAAACAGCGTTTGCTCTTACACAACTGTTTAAAATATTGTTTAGAATTAAGATACAATTCTAAATCGTTATCTGTACGACTACATCTAAAACGTTGTAACAATTTCCTGCAGTCACGTTTGGCCACATTACATGTCGCATCAAACCACGGAGTCCGCCTGTTTACAAAACTTCGTTTTACCCTCTTAAAACGTTCACTACATTTAAAAATAACACCCTCAAACTCACTGATTATTACATTTATATCTTCATTCACATCGTCCAGCTTATTTTCCAATAGACAAAAATTTTCACTCAAAATAGCTTCTGTTAGTCCCTGTACATAACATTCTGCATTTTCATCGTTTATATGGTAATCACTAATCTCCCTTTTGGAATTTGACGTTTTCGTACATGGCGCTTTACATTTTACACACAATGACACTGGTAAATGGCAACTCTCTGGATAGTCTAAAATAACAAAGCTGTCTATATAACTAAACAAACTTTGTGACACAATGAAATAGTCAATTGTACTTCGCCCGTTCGAATTTATAAACGTGAAATCAGAACTTGCGGATCCAAATCGACCGTTTACAATATAACACCCATATGTTTTACAAAAGTCAACCAGTTCTCTCCCATATCTATTAACTACGGAGTCGCGGTTTACGCGTACAATACCAATGTCACCATCAAGAATACCATCAAGATCTTGAAAAATTGGAATATTGCTGTTGCAAACTATATAGTCTAACAAATCCGATGTGCGTGCGTTGAGATCTCCGCATATAATGTATTCTGCATTCGTTAAATTTATATCACTTATAATATCTTCAATTTGTTGCAGAATTGACCTATGGTTATTACTCCGTTCATAAAGGGGTGACGACTCCGGGGGTATATACAAATTCATAAATAAAACATCTTTATGAAGGTCAAATAATGATTTGTCAATTTTTAGTATAACACCGTGCTCAAAATTGTCTACTATACGAGTTATATATTTTGCGATATTGTGTTTAACTCCAACGACTACACCACCCATTGATCTTCCGCCGACTAATGACAATTTGGCCTTACAAAAATAAAGTGTATGATTTGTAAAATATTCCAAACAATAATCCGTGTCAACATCCCAAGTTTCCTGTAAACCGAAAATGTCATATTTTTCTAACCGCATACAAATATCAAAATTACGCAATTTGGCTTTTAGACCTTCAACATTCCATGTAAATATTCGGAGAATACTCGTTCCGGCACCTGAGCCTTGGCCGCCTCCCTATATGTGAGCCACTTCAGTTGTGTTCCCAATGTCCATGACAACACCATCTGACTGCTCATTCCTCTCCAACCGACGTACTGCCCGACGATAAATACGGCTGTTATCACTTTTGCGTTTAGTGCACAATTCACCATTTTTAAAATAACCAACGAGACCTTTCTTTTTTACTTCCTTAAGTTGTTGTCGTTGTAAGTACGAGAGGTCGTTTGAAATTCTGATCCCTTTGACCCTAAGAGTGTCCCTGTATTTAAAAAGTTTAAATTTGTCACTGCTTCGTGAAAACTGCACCAAAACCATGCGCGTATCGTCGTGTTCAAGTTCATCATCGCCATCTTCTCTCGCTTGCCTTTCTCGCTTTTCCCCAATTCGCCGAGCCGACAATACTGATGTTATATCGAGAGAATCACTTTCCTCTGTGACGTCTAGGACCTCATTTGCTACAAGTGCAAGCAATTCTTGTTCGTTCGTTTCCGTTTCCTTTAGCCCAAATAATCTCAATGAACATTTTAACCGATCAGATTCGATGATATTTAATTGGGTCTCAATGTGCGTTATTCGCCGCTCGTTACATTCATCATTAATAGATAGAGCTTGCAGATCCATTTGCAGAACATCAGACATTTCCGATATATCTCCTACTCGTTCCTCTAGTTTACCCAACCTGATATCAGATTTATTTTGTGCTTCTTCAACGCGATTAACCTTCGAACGAATAATAGAAATTTCAGATTTTAACCCAATGATTTCGGTTTTAACACTGTGGACTTCCGACCTAACATGTCGAATTTCCTCATTTGTTGNGCTTGTGCTTCTTGACGACGCGGAGGGATACACTACATTCGAGTCGCTGCTAGATCCGGCACACGGCACCTATACGACCCCTCCCTGTGACGCCAAAAAAGACATCGCGGCCCTCCTGCTGTCGTCCGGTACCATCGGCTTCCCTAAGCCTGTCTGCATGTCGCACTATTCCATTGTGGCTAACACTCTTCAGCAATGGTATGCACACACGAACAACGGTTTTTACTTTGTATGTTAAAATAAAAATCCCAAAAAGAGACATAAATAGTAATGTAAATACAAGTATAATTAACTGGTTTTGAAATTGCCTCTCTATATCATACATTCTCTTTTATATGATTGTTGGGCTTCAAAAGCGAAAAGAGACGTCGAAAACCACGTGACCACGTCTCACATACCTGTATATCTTAAATAAGCCTCGTCGTGGGAAAACTGGGCTTAATGCATGTGCCTAAAGTGTCATCCCAGATTAGCCTGTGCATTCCACACAGGCTAATCAGGGACGACACTTTCCGCCTTAACTGGATATTAGCTAAGAAGAAACTTCCTTAAAAACGAAAAATACCTTAACAGCGAAAGGTTTCTCCATTAAAAGCATTAAGCCCTGTTTTCCAAGAACGCGGCTCGCATTGTTCCGAAATTTCAGGTCTGTTGGACTTAACAAACCGAGTGACACGTGTGTGACGTTTCTGCCCTTATTCCACGCGTTTGGTCTCTTTCTGGTTGGATATTACGCTAATTTCGTTGGTGCCCGACTTGTGATGATGTCCCGATTCAACCTCGACAATTATTTGCGCCTGATTGAGAAGTACAAAGTAAGAAGTGTTGCTCTTTATTCTCTATGCTATTTTTTAACACCAAAAAAATTGTCTTCGCCAAAATATATTTATATTTTAATATTGTATCCATTTGCTGTGTATAGGTTGAGTTTTCATCTGTATTTATTAAGTTTCGATTGCATCGATTGACTTCGGCACAAGGCAGACACAAACTCCATGTCGCAGTTGATATCTATAGTTTTAGGTTAAAAGACGTGATTCTTGATTTTATAATTGAGCATCGCTCTGGGAAAACGGGGCTTACTGCATGTGCGTAAAGTGTCGCCCCAGATTAGCCTGTGCAAGCCGCAAAGGCTAATCCGGGACGACACTTTCTGATTTTATGGATTTTTTTTCGTTTAAAGGAAGTCTCTTCTTAGCGAAAATCCAGTTGAAGCGGAAAGTGTCGTACCTGATTAGCCTGTGCTGATTGCAACAGACTAATCTGGGAAGCACTTTACGCACAGACATAAAACACCGTTTCTCCAGAGCGAGGCTAATATGTATTTTGCCGAAATGTCTGTCTACATCATAACATGTAAACATAGAATCTTTCACAGCTTTTTACTATCTTATTTTACTATTTTTAACTGCTCTTGTTGTGTGGTGTCGGGCGAATCAAGTGAAGATACAATATGTGCCTTATTCTGGGAAATTGGGCTTAATTCATGTGAGTAAATTGTCGTCCCAGATTAGCATGTGCATTCCGCACAGGTTTATCAGGGACGACACTTTCCGTCTACATTGGATTTTCGTTTATAAGAGACTTCCTCCAAACAAAAAAATGCTATACAAGCGGAAGTGCTGTCACTGATAAGCATGTGCGGGCTGCACAGGCTAATTTTTGACGACACTTTACGCACATGCATTATGCCAAGGTTTCCCAGAACGAGGCTCATATGATTGTCATGATTTGAGCCGAACATCTTGCAAGTCGTTCACCCGATAATGGTGATGTGTTCAAAGAGTCCGAACGTGTCCAAATATGACTTGTCGTCGGTGGAAATCTTGTATTGCGGTGCAGCACCTTTGGGCAAGGAGACAGAGGAAGCGGTCAAAAGGCGCCTGAATTTACCGTGCATATTTCAAGGTGGGCCAAAGTTTATTTCCGATGAGCCGCGCTCTGTGAAAACGGGGCTTAATGCATGTGCGTGAGGTGTCGTCACAGATAAGCCTATCAGGGACGACACTTTCCGCTTGTATGTTATTTTTTGTTTACAGGAAGTCTCTTCTAAACGAAAATCCAATTTAAGCGGAATGTTTCGTTTCTTATTAACCTGTGTGGACTGCACAGGCTAATCTGGGACGACACTTTACGAACATGCATTGAGCCCAGTTTTCCCAGAACGCGGCTCATATACAT